>JAKUCV010003483.1:0-10458 GCA_028386065.3 Turnera subulata | reverse complement strand
ATGATTACCCTTATGTCCACCCAGTTACGGGTGACTAGGAATAATATCAGAATACATGATTCATATGTTGGATACCTTGACGATCTCAGGTCAAAGGACAACACATCAGTAAGTAACGCTATCGACAAACATATAACGTTCCATGTAGCGTTCTTATGTGGGTCGGTCCAGTCCACAAGTTCTCCAACTTGTTCCCGTATGTAGAATTCATATCACATATAAATTTTCAACATACGCTAGTCTTAACTTATTATTACAGCCCATCCGTAATAATAATCGACTAGGGACATTTAAGAATATACATATCAAATATATATATATACTAGGGTTATAAGTATGTGCAAGCGTTTATCTCATAAACGATACTTATTGGAATAACCTTAAAGTGTATGTACATGACTATAAATAAACATCCATGATTGGCTTTTGTGCATATTACTAACAGGCAGAACCTCTTCTTTTTCGTCAGGTGGATTGTCAATACTTATGGCTCATGGTTGAGCTTCAGGGGTAACATCTGAATCTTCATCATCCCTTAGATCGCAAGAGATGATCACAAGAGTTAATTTCATCAAAAACTACATGCATGATTTCTTCAACAACACTAGTTTTCTTGTTATAGACTCGATAGGCTTTACTTGTTGTGGAGTAACCAAGAAATATTCCATCATCAGATTTTGCTTCAAACTTATCCAAGTTATCCTTTGCACTTAGAATATAACATTTAGACCCATAAACCCGAAAGTACCAAATATTTGGTTTCTTATCAAACCATATTTCATAAGGTGTCTTTTCAATCAAAGGACGCACAGACACTCTATTTAAAATGTAGGATGTTGTGTTCACATCCTCTACCCAGAAAGTGCAGGTAGCTTATACTCATTAAGCATAGTTCTAGCCATGTCTTGCAAAGTTTGATTCTTCCTTTCTGCAACCCCAATTTGTTGAGGTGTTCTAGGAGTCGAAAAAGTGTGGACAATGCCATTTTGATCAAAGAAGTGATTAAAGACTAGATTATCAAATTCTCCCCCATGATCACATCTTATTTTTTAAATCTTATAGCCTTTCTCATTCTGTAAATGCCTAACAAGAGTACCAGATTCATAACATGCATGGTCTTTTTGAGCAAGAAATAAAACCCATGTATATCTTGAATAATCATAAACTATCACAAAAACATAGCTCTTATCACCATACCCATGGTTCTCATAGGACCAAACAGATCAGTATGTAATAATTCAAAAGGTTTAGATGTAAAGATAGTATGCTTGGGTTTAAAAGAACTTTTAACCTATTTCCAAGTTGACAAGCTCGACATGTAGCTTCTTTCTCATATTTCAACATAGGTACTCCATTTACCAACATCTTTGTAGACAATTTCAAGAAGAGTTTCAAGTTGGCATGCCCTAGCCTTCAATGCCACAAAGTAGGTGTTTTTGTTCTTGCACTTAAACACTTAAGCTCGGAGTTAGAAACATCATTTAAAGATATTGAATAGATATTGCCTTTTCTGGTTCTTGTAAAAACCACATCTTCATCACCCGAGCTTACTAAATATTTAGATGCTTCAAATGTCACCTTATAGCCTTTATCACAGAGTTGACTAACACTTAGCAGATTGCACTTAAGATTCTCAACAAGTAAAATATGCTCAATAAAAGGATTAGATTCAATGTTACCAAAACCAAGAATTTGTCTTTTGGACTTGTCCCCAAAAGTCACCTTTCCTCGACCTTTCTTTGTTAGGGTTGTGAAGATGGATGATTCACCAGTCATATACCTTGAACAACCACTGTCTAAGATCCATTCATCCTCTGTAATTTGTAGAAAACAATTAGGTTTTAGCTACCCAAACTACTTTTGGTGCTTCAGGGTTAGATTTGGTTCCTTTTGGAATCCACGCATATCTAACATTCCCATTTATTTTCTTAAACATGCAAGTTCTAATCCCATGACCATTTTTTCTACGGTGATAACACGTAATGTTTGGTGCATCATTGACATGCGAATGCATGTGCATGTTCTTCCAAGATGCATGTTTATACGAACTTTTCCTAGTCTTGTATGACAGTGTAGTTTTATTTGGTTTGTTATAAACCAAATTCGGTCTACATGACGTACTGGAACTTGGCCTAGTTTTCTTAGAGAGATATGATTTGTTAAAAACTATATATGCAGTGTTAGGTTAGTATGGCATATTAGATCCTACCTTAACAAATTGTACAGGATGATTTGATTTATTAAATACCATATGAGTAACACCTATTGCTTCCTTTTGTGCCGATTGTCTTTGTGGTCCTATTAACATTTCAGATTATTAGCTCCACCAGTAAACTTCTCAAGAGAGGACTTCAGATCAACAACATTTTTCTCAAGAGTTTCCTTTTCTTTTGCTAACCTTTCACACATAACAGCATTGCTATCAAATTTCTTCTTTAGTTCATCATAGGCGTTCTTTAGAACATACTTTTCACTTCTAAAATCTTCACAGATTTTCAATCCATCAGAGTTAGCATGATTAAGTTTCTCATATGCATCTTTGTGAGCTTCAGCATCAAACTCACGTAAACCGTTTTTATGTTTGCATGATTTGTTTTTCTTAAGAACTTACTTATATTTGATATGCAACTCATCAACTGTTTCTAGTAACTCATCAAGATTAAAATCAGTAGGATCAGTTACCTAAGATTCTCCATATGTCATAAAGCATACATTTGTGGTCTCCTCTATGTCTGAATCGTTGGAAGAATCCGAGTCATCCCAAGCAGCCATTGCTTTCTTTCCTCTAGTTTTTTAAGAACCATATCTTCCCTTCTTTTGATACAGGCATTTAGAATTGATGTTCCCTGGTGGGCTACATCCAAAACACACCAAGGAGTCCTTCTTAAAGTCAACATTCTTGACTTCTTTGGGATTCTTTCCTTTGAGCTGCTTCTTCATTTTGAGATATCGAGCAACTTCTGGATCACTTTCTTCACCATCATCTAGTTCTTGCACTTTCAAAACAACATCTTTCTTTTTAGGCTGCTTTTCTTCAAGCTTGTCACCATGAACAATCAGCTCATCATTTGATAGTACATTCAAGTTTTGAACCTCTTCGATAGCAGTCACTTTAAGTTTTCATTCTCTGGGAAGTGACCACAGAATCTTTGCAACCTTCTCCCTATGTGTAATCACTTCTCAAGCGTTGCAAGATTATTGCAAAGTATGGTGAAGCGAGTATTTGGATGGTTTCACTAGGAACCATCTAAAATAGCTCAAATTATCTCCTCAAACGATTAAGGCTTGATTACTTAACCTGATTTGTGCCTTCATAAGTGACACACAATAGCCTCCAAATATCATGAGCGGTTTCACAGGATGTGATTCTTTGAAACTCACTCTTACTGATACCACATAGAAAAGATTTTGGCTTGAGCATCAAGCTTTGCTCTCCTCATTTCTTCTTCAGTCTAGAATTTCATATCCCTTGTAGGTTTGCTGTAGGTATTCTGGACAAATGTGCCACATCTCAAGATCTTTTCCTTCAAGAAAGATCTTCATCCTAAACTTCCCATAATCAATGTTTGCCCCATCAAAGTATGGTGCCTTGTTGACACTAGTACCCTCTAAAGCCATGATCTTTGTCTCTGGAATTTACTCCTTAACTTTGCGAACCTTGCTCCATTACCAATTGTAGGCCCAAAAGTGCATAAGAGGGGAGGGGTGAATTAGGCTTTAAAATTTTTTCGAGTTTTGCAGGATCTGGTTTTTGTGAAACTAGATTCGTGTAAGGCTTGATGAGTATTTAAGGCAAGAGTACAATTGAGGTAAGGAAAGAAAAGCAAACACAAGTGATTTAGAGTGGTTCCCACTCACCAGGTACCTCCACTACCTTAAGGTTCCTTCCATTAGAATTTCAAACACTCACTACACTTAGGTTTTTGTGGGTTCAACCTTATCCTTTACAAACACAAGCTTTTCTAGGCTAAGCTCTAAACTTTACAAGCTTTTCATAGGCTAAGTTCTAACCTACGCTCAAATCTAATCCAACATTTGAGTGCCCAGCAAATCTAAACGAAGACTTGTTTGCAATTATTAGCAAGTAGCTGCAATGGCTCTTTGAACTCCTAGTTGACTTCTGTTTAGAATTACTCCAAGCTTGGACTATTTGTGGCATGCCAACTCCTTGGTTGCAAAGTATTTCCAGAAATAGCTAGTTTGGACTACCTTCATGAGTTAAGTGGAAGTTGAGTGGTAAAGTCTCCTGCACCTTCATAAAGTTTTCCCTCTTACTTGTTCACCAATTCAGGCCATTGGAACTGAAATTTAAATGCTTAGAGGACCACACGTAAGTTGCTGTAAAGTTTGAAAGTGACAATTTCCAGATATGGCTGTAACAAAAACTATCTGACGTGTTTTTTGCTATATGATTCTTTCTGAAACCATAGTCCCTCTAGTGAGCTAAAATCAACACAAGGCAAAACTTAAAGTGTTCTTGTTATGTAATTTATTAATCATCAAAAAATAATTGTGTACCATGACTAAACATGGTTAAATCACAGTTTATACTTATGTGTTATTAGTCCAAATTTAGGCCAACATCTCCTACCAAAAAAAATTGTTTGTTTTATTTACCCATTGTACAACAAAGCAAAATAAAATGTAATACTTTCTTGTATTATGGCTAGGGTCGCTGTACACCCAGTACCAAGTACACGAGATAATGGGTAGAGGAGCACAGGCGTGCCCAATATTTATTTAATTTGCACATTCAGGGGAGCAATCAAGCTATCCAATGGCGCCGATGCACATGGGGATGCCTTGGTGGTGCTCACGAATTTGTATAAATGTGTGTTAGTCAAGCATCAATAAGGATAATAGACAAATAAACCTTAGTTGGCACATGAAGTACCCGAGAGAGACACATGTATAGTGAGGTGTAATAATTGTTGAAAATGACTTGAATGGCCTTATAAGGCCAATTCAAAAGCCACGGCTTAATGAGTTGTGGTTTTGGGGGAACACTGAAAGTTAAAAACAAAACACACAAACTAGACGGTGAGGAAGAATGCTGGAGAAAGAAATTGGTGATCATACCCAGACCTGTTCCTATCGACTTGATGTATTTACTCTACCTGCCGGTCCCACTACCGGGAGAGCCCGGGGCCGAAGATCGAGTCAAAGCCCAACGAGCACAGGCCCGAAGACCGAGTCCGAGCCCATCAGGTCCAATTTGTCCAAGAAGCCCGTCTACAAGGCACCCGCTCTATAAATACCCCCTAAGGCCCATTTTATGGGGACAATGTAACCTAGATAGCTAGACTCGGAGTACTGTTCACGCCCCTCTTTTCTCTGTAAATCAACCAATCATTAAATGGAAATACACACCTCCTATTTTCGATTTACATCAGTGGCGACTCCACTGGGGACGACGATCAATTTACGATTTAACACCTTTCAATCCGTCCATCCCCTTTCAATCAAGCAACCACAGACAATCGTGCTCATCAGAGCAGTAACTGCCAAAAACCGAGAAGAACAGGTACATGGCTATGGCGATACCAAGCGTACCCGCTCACAAAATCAAACAACGATCCAAAGACGAACAGATTTATGCGCACAAACAACGGATTCGGAAATCAAGCAACAAAATCAAGCCAAAATAAAATGGATCTTATAGATCCGAGCAGATCCACCACCCACGACGAAGAACAAAAAATATTAATAAAAAGAAAATACAGGTAGGCGGGGGGAGGAGAAAAGCCGGGTCTGCCCAGTTCCGGTTAGGTCCGAGATTGCATCCCGATCCGTCGAGGCCCTCAGGAGCTGCTCTCAAATGTGCCTCCGTCGGAGCCAACGCCGTCGCTGCCAGCCCCTGCTACTGTCGTCGCCGCCATGTATTGCCAGGCCGGTGTCTTTGCAGAACGCCGGAGTAAGAAGCATAGGAAGGACTTCCAGGAGCCGCACCTGGACGCACCGTCGCCTTCAAAAGAAGGGCCGGTGTGATGAAGGACGTTGCTCGCTGTTTGTCTCACCGGAGCGACTCCCAACCGCCTTCGAATCCTGCTGCCGCCGTCACCTCCACGAATCGTCGGGTTGTAGGTACTGGGGAGTGGTGCCAAAAGGTGGTTGCGGGTTGATTAGTGGATGTGTAAAAAAAAAAAAAAGAAGAAAAAAGAAAGAAGGGGAGGAAATGTTGCAGGAGGCTCGGGCGAGGAAAAGAAAAGAAAAGAAGGAGATGAGAAACAAAAGAAAAGGAGAAAACGCGTGGAGGAGAAAGGAAAAAGAAAAAAAATATAATATTAGGGGAGTGGGGGTGCCATGGAGTGTGGGCAGCACCTCACACCCGGCCCAGAACTCATGGAGACCCTCACGTATTGAGTGGATCTTACCAAGTTCATAAAAATTAGAATGTATATATATGTATTACATAAACAGATTAATATGTCTGAAAATTTTACAGATGCTCGGGAACGAATAAATATGGTGTTTCTTGGAGATGCTTGCAAAAAATAGATCTAGAAAGCAGGACCTACAAAGTCATCCACAATTAATTTTGCTCCAACCTTCTAACATATTAAAGACAAATAAATACTGCAGTCAAAACTTGGACCAAGAAGCCCACACACGAGGACCAGAGTTGCCAGGTCTCCTAAGAATATTATACATATAAAATAAAAATTACACAGATCCTCTTAAAGTTTTCAAGCAGGTTCGCAATTCGGAAAATAGAGCAGGTTCTTGATTCGGACCCAAATAAAAGGGGAGTGAAGAGCAGGTGCTCATAAAACTCTTGCTAAGGAAGAACAGGACTTAATGTGTCACATATACTTACAGTGGTACCTCACTAACAATCCGTCACCAAGTCGTTTTAATTTAACAGGCCCCGTGAAAGAAATCGAACAACAGGTCCAATTAAGCTAATAGGTTTGCAAAAGAATAGGCTCTGCAAAAAGAGTAAATAGAACCTAATCCCATCCAGGACTCGCAAGTCAGGTTCTTTTAATGTTTATATTGTGCACGCATGATATGATAATGTTATGTGTTAATTTGTTATGACAATTGACATTATCATGTTTCATTTATTTCGTATGCTAGCTTACAAATTTTATTCCATATGATTATCTAAAAGCTAATGCTCCATGTGTTGTCCATGTGTTGTGGTATGATGCTAATTTGAGCGCCAAAAATGCCGCAAAAATATCTAAATGATTCTTTTATTTTATGTTACGCATATAACATAATATGCGCTTGAAAATCATGGCATATGATTTATAATTCATATCGTTATATTGCATGGGTATCTCACGGTCTATTCGGCAAACTGCGATATGTATAATTATTATGCAAAACTAGAAGAAACTAGTCTTGATACAATATTGATGAAGATCCTTCTGATGTTATTTTATTTCGGGAGTGGCTCACGAGGTACCTCCCTGATGAGGAATATAAGTTATTAGGCCTGGAAAAAATTTTCAAAGGTCCATAAAAAATATTTGAGGCAGCTTAGGTTCAACAAGGATTCCGGGGAGGAACCGATGGATACTCAAAATGCATACATCAAAAGGAAAAACAGGGACTAAAACCAAAAAACTCCAATGGAGATTCTGATATGCAGGTACTCTCCAATAATACCATTAAAAAAGAGGACAGGTCCTAAGGAGTTCAACAGAGAAAAATCCTTAGAAGTACAGGTCTCGAATGGAGGTCCTGAAATTGGTCTCAGCCAGAGGTCCTGGAATAGTTGCATGTCAAATGTCCAGGTTTTAGGGCGAGGACCTCCTGGAAATAATAGCTTCTGGAGAACTCCTAAGGAGGCATCGTGCATCTCGAGAAGCACGGGACAATTACAGTTCAGGCCCTTTAAAGCTTTTTTCACAATAATTTATACTTGATGGAACTTGAAGAGAGGCTAGTGGAATGATTCCAGTAGCCCACAATTCTTCAATGACCCAACAGGTCCTATCGGAGTAGCAGGTTCTGCAATAAAAGGCTGATTATGATTGTGATCCAACTTTTGGGTGGTCCGACCTGCCACATGGGAATGCATGTGAGGTACCTTGGCAGATCCAAAATTTCAATCATTAGGTCCAGGGAAAAGACCCTTATAGAAGTCTTTGTTGGGATCCCTCATGCTTTAAAAAAAAATGAAAAATGAATGAATAGGTGTTGTAGTTACAACCCGAAAGAAGCTGTCAAATTTGCCAAACTTCAGGCCCATGAGCAAAATCACCCTCAAGCCACTGTTAAGGTTCTAATGCTCAAGAAGTGAACAGATCGTAAAGCTTCTGAGAAAGCAAAAACACTTAGAAATATATGCTGCCAAGGTGATAGGTACGTAACAAAGCTCCAACAAAGATGGAACGAAAAATAGAAGCTCGAACGTAAAAAAAAAAATTAGTGAAGGTTCAGAAGCTTTTGAAGGAAAAATGCTCAACAAAACTATTGGAATAGGTGCATAATAAGTGGCCAAGTAGTTGCACAAAGTTCTAAGAGAGGAGCCCCTCCTTCTAGCGCCATAAAGGTGAACAGTTCCTAAAGTCTCCTATGAAGGAGTCATATAACTTAGGATGCTCGAAACAAATACAAATACCGCTAGTGTATAGCCCAAATAGACAAAAAATGGCGCAAGCGAAGTATATTCGCATGTCTAAGTGTAAAATGAATTTTAGGTTTCAGGATTCAGGTTCTGGATTCCAAGATGAACAGGTCCAAAGAACCATTAAACGAACATTGTTTATGTTCGTGTCAAGCCTCAACGGTTGCTCGTGGGGTTCCCGTAGTAGGGACGTAGGATGTTAAAGGACGCTCTATAGGAGATGCAATTATCAAAAAATGCTCCCGTAATTGACGCTCGTGTCAAAGTCAAGAAGCTAAAAGCTTAACGAATACTTCCTGAAGCCTTAAAGGAAGTCACAAAAATACGAGAAAGTCAAAGTGAAGAAAGCTGACAAAGAAGGAGGTTCATGTGATGACACCAGAACCTCAAGGAGTTTTTGTGGTGGCAACATAAGCCCCATGAAACCACAACAAATGTAATAAACTGTAGGTGGAGCTCCAAGGGAGATAATTGATGCCAACGGAGAATTCCAAGCAATTGTAGAAAGCTCAAAGAAGCCTTAACAAATTCTAAGGAGGCAAATAGTAGCGGGCGGACATCTTAAAAGACACTAAGATGCCAGTCGCGGGGGCTAGATGTTCAAAAAGTCATACAGATGAGTATATCTAAAACAGATTCCTATACAGGAGACAAGTTTTCCAATAAAAGCGTCGGCACAGGAAAAGATGCCGAGGATACCCTTGAGAGAAACAAATGATCGAATCAACACCTAGTGGTGGAGGTTCGCACCAATTAATCAAGTTCAAAGAACAAAGTTAATAAAGAAGCTCATACAAAGGCGAGAAATGATTTGGAGACCCTCGCTAAGCTATGTGCTGAGGAAAAGAGGAAAGCAGGTTTCAAAATACACCTCAAAGGAAACATGCTTTAAGCAAAGCAAGAAAAATATAGGAGAGGAGAATCACTATGAAAAATAAATTAGGTTCCTATCAAAGGAGAACAAAAGACTTCCTTTCGAAAAATAGGAAGCCTATGAAGTACTTGGCATGACGCAACGACAGTAACAAGTTCTCTACACAGATCCTCAGGAAATAAGAAGCTTTAGCAAAAGCAAAAAACCGAACAGGCACACTCAGGAAGTGAAATCTAACGAGGCTCTCACAAAAGGTGACCAAACCTTCACAAGGCCTTTATTGGGCTGATAGGTACCCCAAGCAGCTCTTGTAAGCGCACCAACATCCGACAAAGCTCATTATAGGGCACAAAGTATAAAATAGCCCATGCTGGGGCTACTGCTCGAGGCTCCAAAGAGTGCAACATGCTCCAATGAAAACGAAACATAAAATAGGCAAGCTCAGACTTAGAGAAATCCTTAGCTTACCTAGGGGACAAGATCTCTCACAAACTCGCCCGAGTGAGAAAGCTACATTCGGCTCCAAAATACACAGGTTCCCTTCAGGAGCAAGTTGGCGAGGCTCGATAATAAGGGAGAGTAAAGGGTAAAGATTGAGCAAGAACATCATGAATTGCATGACACTTTGTGGATACCATGAATCGCAAGGCCTCAATGTAGCCAAAAATAGCGAAAAGTTCCACGAATGCTATAGCACAAATTGGTGGTTTCAGACTCAATTGGAACCAAATGCTATCTCGAGTAAACGAGGCCAATCAACTTGCTTAGAGAAGAAAATTGCAACAAATCGCAGGTAGACGATGAAGCTGTTAGTAATATGCCCAAAAGCCAATCATGGATGATTATTTGTAGTCGTGTATATGCATTAAGGTTATTCCAATAAGTATCGTTTATGAGATAAACGCTTGCACATACTTATAACCCTAGTATATATATATTTGATATGTATATTCTTAAATGTCCCTAGTCGGTTATTATTACGGATGGGTTGTAATAATAAGTT
>JAKUCV010003482.1:196395-258233 GCA_028386065.3 Turnera subulata | reverse complement strand
TACCTTGTACAAATAGGTCCTAACTTCTCTTGCTCTTCTTTGCACTTCAACTCTTGATCATATCTTCACTTGAGTACTTGATCACTTTGGTTGAGTGCTTGTTTGCTTGATTTCTTTTTGCTTCATCTTGGTTATGATCTTGGTTTGTCATTTATCAAAACCTGTAATAAGTGAACCATGAAGACATAGGTTCTAACACTTGCTTCCCTTTTTGACATGCATCACAAATAGAGTCCTTCTCAAACTTAATTTGTTCAAAAGATTCATATTTACATGAGCTATTCTACGATGCCATAACCACATATTATCCTCTTGGCTCATGAGAAATTTTGAAAAATTTCATAAAGAGTTTTCTAAGTTCTCCATATAAATATTGTCAATTCTTTCACCATGTAGAATAGTCTTATTATCACTAAGACGTTCTACGGTGCATGACTTAGAATTAAAAATCACACGATTTCCCATGTCACACTATTGACTTATGCTCAAGAGATTATGGTTAAGACCTTTAACAAGTAAAATATTATCAATAGAGGAGGATTCATCTTTACCAACCGACCCAATGCCGATGATCTTTCCTTTGTTGTTGTCTCCAAAGACAACGTTTCCTCCATTTGATGGCCTTATTTGTAGAAATTTGGATGCTTCTCCGGTCATGTGCTTGGAGCATCCGCTATCAAGCTACCAAAGTACACTTGATGCCTTCAAGCATACCAACATAAATAAATCAATGAGTTTTTGGTACCCAGATCTTTTTGGGTCCTTGATTGTTAGGGGCATAGTAGTAGTGAGCTTCATTTTGTGCCCAATGCCTATGCCTAGTAAAAAAAACAGGAGCTATATGTCCTATCCTATTGCAATAATGACAAATTACATTTGGATTGTGCATTCTCCTAGGTTGATAGTAACTACTAGGTTTGCTATGCTTGTTTGTTCTAACCATCTTATTTTTCTTTATTGGAGCCTTAGTCTTTCTAATTTTAGGCTCAAATTTCTTTTTTTTGGGTTCATTCTTGAAGCCTAATCCATACTTAGTGGATTGCAAGTTATCTAGCATAGAAGTCAGATTCTTATGAGGAGTATTAAATTTATTCAAAGTAGTTTCAAGTTTTTCAACTTGATTCTTTAAAGATTGACAAGATGAGCGTTCCTTAGTTAAACTTTCTGGTTTATTGGCACTTCTTTTTCCATAAAACTTGTTCTCTTCTATGAGTTTTACATTTTTTGCTAGTTAATTTCTTGACATCTTCTCCTAATGTCGTGATTTGCTTCTTTAAGTCTTTGTTAATTTTAGCAACATTAACATATTCTCCATATAGCTCATCAAAGGCATTTTGCAATTCATCATAATCAGAAATTTCTTCAGGAAGAGAAAGGTTAGTCAGTTCCTCTTCTTGTGCCATGAGACAAAGGTTAGTCGGTTCCTCTTCTTCACTATCGGTTGATTCATCTCCAGAATCACCTCCCCAGGAGATATACGCCCTTTGCTTTTTGTAAGGCTTCTTACCTTCTTTTGCTTTGGGACATTTGGGTTTGATGTGCCCAAGTTCTCCACACCCATAGCATTTAGGTGGTCCAGATTGTTTTCTGCCTTTCTTTTCAAACTCCTTTTTCATGAACTTATGGAACTTTCGGATGACAAGTCCAAATTCTTGATCATCATCACTGGAGTTCAATTCGGTCAACTCTTGGGTAGTGGAGGTAGAGGCCTTCAGTGTTATATCCTTCTTCTTTGGTTCCTACAGAGGGTTTGAGAACAGTGGTTTGATAAGTGAGAAGGTTACCTCTGAGTCCGTCATAGGTTGTGTTTGCAAACCCCATGTTCTCATAAATTGCATCAGCTTTGGAGCGCCATTCGGGTGTGAGACTTCTAAGGATTTTCCAAACCAAATCCTTATTGGAGTAGTCCTTCTTCAGAGCATGAAGGTTGTTTATGATTTTGGAGAATCATTCGAACATATCTTCTATATCCTCATTCTCCTTCATTCAAAAGAGTTCATACTCGGCTGTGAGAGAGTCGATTTTGGCCTCACGGACTTGGTCGGTTCCTTCATAGGTGATTTCCAATTTTTCCCACATCTCCTTGCCGGTAGTGCTGCATGAAATTTTTCGGTAGTCATCTGGATTGACTGCATAATAGAGCATGTTTATAGCCATGGCATTGTTTTCCATCTTCTTAATGTCTTCAGCATCATACTCTGCCTCCGTCTTTGTCACAGTGGTTTCACCAACCTTCTTTGTCGGAATTTGTTCTCCATTCTTCATTATTAGCCAGAGAGCAAAGTTGTTAGCTTAGAGAAAAATTCTCATCCTCTCCTTCCAGTATGAGTAGTTGGTGCCGTCAAAAAGAGGTGGACGGGTGCTAGATTGTCCTTGAACAATTCCTGCATGCAAGTTTCTTGAAGAAGCCATGGAAAATTCCTCTCAAACGATTAAGTCTTTCAGAGAGTTAGGCTCCGCTACCAATTGTTAGAATCTAAGCACTACGCTAGAGGGGGGTGGATAGCGTTTTTCGAATGAAATGAAAATTTGCAGGAAACAGTGCGGAATAAAAGCAGTGAAGGAAAGGAGACACAAAATTTTTATCCTGGTTCACACACAACTTGTGGCTAGTCCAGTCCTCCGAGAGACTCTCTCGAAGATTTCACTATCTACGTTAAGCTTCTAGGTGCTTAACAAACCGTTTACAGCTTGAGAATTTGAGTCACACAAACCTCAACACTCTTGCATGAAGAAACCTCACTTCAAGACTTCCCCTCACAGAAAGAAAGAACCTCTCCCTATGAATCACAACACGGGAACTAACCTCCCAAATGATGTATGGAAAAAAAGACAACACTCAAAACAGAAACTCTCTCAAGAGTGGATATTGAGCAACAATGTAAGAACTATAAGGCAACTCTCAATTTTCAAAGGTATTAGCTCCTAAAAATGTGTATGAATGTTTATCATTGTATGCTTGAATGTATGAAGAGTTGATTATACTGAAAGAGAGGCTTAACACCTCTATTTATAGCTCTGAAAACTTATATAGCCGTTGGGAATAAGTTCTGAACACCTTTAGACAAGATAACATGCAAGGTGGAAAAAGGTTTTTGATTTTAACGACACAACATCGATGTTGGGTATCACGACATCGATGTTTGTCCGTTGGATTTGAATTATTGAAGCCAACAGTCACTAAAACATCGATGTTTGGAAATCCAACATCGATGTTTTGGAGCTTCGCCCAAAACATTTTTAAAGCTGATTTCTAAGAACATCGATGTTGAGATGGACAACATCGATGTTTTGTTGTTACGGCAAAAACCAATTTGAAGACAAACATCATAACATCGATGTTGTGTAAGGCAATATCGATGTTTATCATTTGAACATCGATGTTTGGTTACCAACATCGATGTTTTGGTGCTGCGGCCAAATTTTGAAAGAGTTTGAAGATCAGAACATCAATGTTGGGGTACCAAATATTGATGTTTAGTGCTAAAAAAAATTATGTTTGAATGATTGGTAAAGTGATGCATGAGGAAAGCCGATTTTGTTTGAGCTAATAACTTAAAAGATTTAAGTCTTAACCTTGTACAACTGAGTTCTGAGTTCTTCTTTAATTCTTGTGCTCTTCTTCACTTCTTATTCTGTGCTTCATGAGTGATTTCTTTTTGCTTGGATTGTTGTCATTTGAGATGTTTGGTTTGTCAATATCAAAACCTGTGCGAAGTAAAGAGGCATAGTCGCTTGCATCACACATAACCTCGAACGGAAGTGAATAATCAGGGGGTTGAATGATGGGTGCCGAAATCAGCTCCTTCTTGAGCATGTCGAATGCTTCCATACAGTGTTCATCAAAGACAAAATGCACATCTTTATTCAAGAGATTGGTAAGGGGTTTGGCTCCCTTTGAGAAATCCTTAATGAATCTTCTGTAAAATCCGGCATGTCCAAGAAAACTGCGAATCGCCTTGACTGATTTTGGTGGAGGTAAGGTCTCTATCACATCTATCTTGGCTCTGTCTACTTCAATCCCAGGTTCAGAAACTAAATGTCCAAGAACAATTCCTTCTTGTACCATAAAATGGCATTTTTCCCAATTAAGCAACAAAGTAGTCTCCTCACATCTTGCAAGTACCTTTGATAGGTTAGATAAACAATCCTCAAATGTCTTTCCGTAGACGGAAAAGTCATCCATAAAAACCTCCTTAATCTTCTCTATATAGTCAGAGAAAATTGCGATCATGCACCTCTGAAAAGTGGCTGCTGCGTTGCACAGCCCAAAAGCCATCCGTCGATAAGCAAAAGTTCCATATGGACAAGTGAACATCGTCTTCTCTTGATCGTTCGGGTGTATAGATATCTGAAAGAATCCTCGAATATCCGTCCAATTAGCAATAATAAGAATGCTTAGCCAGTCTCACAAGCATTTGATCGATAAACGACAATGGAAAGTGATCATTGCGCGTAGCACTATTCAGCTTCCTATAATCAATACACATTCTCCATCCTGTAACAGTCCTCGTAGGAATCAACTCGTCATCCTTGTTCTTGATCACTGTCATTCCTCCTTTCTTCGGTACCATGTGAACTGGGGCTACCCATTCACTGTCAGAAATCAAATAAATAATCCCTGCATCAAGAAGCTTAAAAATCTCCTTTTTCACAACTTCCTTCATATTCTCATTAAGCCTCCTTTGACCTTCAATGTTCGGTTTGCTACCTTCCTCAAGCAGAATCCGATGCATGCAGAATGTAGGACTAATTCCCTTCAAGTCCTCAAGAGAATATCCAACAAGTTTTCTATGCTTCCTAAGCACATCAAGTAGTATCTCCTCCTCTACTTAACTCAACTCGGCATTGATAATAACAAGATATGTAGAGTCGGGACCTAAGAATGCATACCGTAGCTTAGATGGTAATGGTTTCAGCTCTACCTTTGGCGCGCTCCAAACATCTTCTTTCTTTTTTTCTAAAATCAACTCCTAGCTCTTGTCTTCGGTCGCTTCCAATGTTGGCGTGGATTACAAAATTTTTGCACTTTGGGCAATCTCCATATCGTCATCATTAGTAGTGCCACTCATCACCAAGCAATTCAAAAGTGAATCATCACTACTCGCTACCTTGCTCACTTCCTTCACAGCATCATCAATATAATCAACACGGAAACAACTGTCTTCTTCAAGTGGTCCTTCGGTTGCATGGAAGACATTGAACTCGATTTTCTCATTCCCAAATTTTAAAGTGAGCTTTCAATCACGAACATCAATTTGAGCTCCAGCAGTAGCTAAGAACGGCCTCCGAAGAATAATCAAAATTTGAAAATCAATCTCCATATCGAGCACCACAAAATCGACTGGTACAAAGAACTTTCTAACCTTGATTGGAATATCCTCCAATATCCCTACTGGATATTTGACAGATCGATCCGCAAGCTGAAGAGAGATGGTAGTCGGCTTCATATCCCCAATATCTAGCTTCTCAGCAATTCACTTTGGAATAAGACTAACACTGGCTCCCAAATCACATAGAGCTCGCTCATTGCTCATAGAACCAATATTACAAGAAATAGAGAAACATCCAAGGTCCTTCAGTTTTGGCGGTAGCTTGTTCTGCAGGATTGCGCTGCACTCCTCCGTCAAAGCCACTGTCTCGTAATCTTCTAGCTTCCTTTTCCTGGAAAGAATTTCTTAGAGAAATTTAGCATAAGCAGGCATTTAAGAAATTACTTCAGTAAATGGAACATTAATATACAATTTCTTTAAATGTTCAAGAAATCTCCCGAATTGTTCGTCTTTTTTGCCCTACTGAAGTCGCTGAGGGAATGGAACCGATGGTTCATAAGCATGGACTTCAGGCCATATCTCCTTCGGTTGCTCTCTTTTCTGCTTCACTAGCTTCCACTTGGGAATCTACTTCTCTTGCCCTTGCTTCTTTTCCTCTGCTCCATTTTCAGGTAACTGCTTCTCGGCTTTCGGTTGCTCGTCTTCTTTTTCTTGCTTATTGATGGTGTCGACTTCATCTTCTTTAGGTGGATAGGGATCATCTAACTGTTTTCCGCTTCTAAGTGCTACAGCCTTGACTTGCTCTCTCGGATTAATTATGGGCTGTCCCAGTAGGTTTCCTGGTGTCCTCTTGATCGCCTCTGCTTGCTACGCAAGTTGCATCTCAAGCATCTTCGAGTGAGTCTCCATATTCGCCATCCGATTGTTGAATCCTTGCATCATCTCCGTTTGCATACGTTGAGTCTCCATTATGGCTTTCATCGTAGATGTAAGATCTATGTCCTGATTCTTCGAAATTTGCTTGCTTGAAGTCTTCTGCCCATAATTGTTCCTTTGAAAACCGCCTTGCTGGTTCGGGTTGCTCTCCCTCCACGAGAAATTAGGATAATTCCTCCATTCAAGTTTGAATGTGTTGGTGTAGGGTCTTCGTTGTTGTTGGCGTTGATGAATGTAGTTCATTTGCTCATTGGTCAACGCATCTCCGGTCGGACAATTCATTGAATTGTGTCCAGCACCTGCACATTTATCACATATTAAACTCGGCATAACAGCAGCAACACAAGATTTTACCTGCTGACTCAAAGAATCTAGCTTTGAATTAAGCATTGTCACTGTCTCTACTTCAAGAATTCCAGCTACTCGCTTGTTGTTTGATCGTGAAGAGCTTTGGTAATTGTTACTCGTCACCGTATCCAATTTCTGATACGCGACTTCTGGTGCTTGCGCCATGAATGCCCCTCCTAAAGCTGCGTCCAAACTCATGCGCAAAGGCTCATTTAAACCAATAAAAAAAGAATGAACTACAACCCATTCGGGTAATCCATGTTGTGGGCATCCTTGAATAAGATCCTTGTAACGTTCCCATGCTTCACAAAAACTTTCTCCATCGAATTGAGTGAATGACGTAATCTTGCCCCGGATACGTACTGCTTTGTCAGGTGGATAATATTTTGCAAGAAAAGCCTTTGAAAGCTCCTCCCACGTCCTGTATGTTCCGGCTGCTCCTAACTTCAACCACTTCTTGGCCTTGCCTTGCAAAGAAAATGGGAATAATCAAAGTCAAAATGCATCATCAGTCGCCTTATTGATCTTGATCAAATCACAAATCTCCGTAAACTTCTGTAGATGTTGATTCGGGTCCTCATTATCCAAGCCTCCAAATTGTTCCTGTTGCACCAAGTGAATGAGTGCTGTCTTCAGTTCGAAATAGTTGGCATTGATCGCTGGCCTTGCAATGCTCGACTGCACTATATCCAAATCGGTGTTGCGTAGTCACGCAATGTCTTGTTTCCTTCTTCAGCCATGATGACTGTCTCAAAATTATTTGCTACAACTTTTGCTTCCTCGTCTATTTCAGTGTCTTGAAGAAACTCCACAGGCTCTGCGACTTGCTTCTGCTTTCGCTTGTTCGCGCGTAGTTGCTTGTGTAAGGTTCTCTTGATCTCCGGATTGGTCTCAGGAATTGGACTTGATGAAGCACCGCGTCTCGTCTTGGGCATCAACCAAAATCGACAACACTAAATAAATAAAAAAAAAAAAAAGAAACAAAAATTGATAAAAAAATAAAAAGAAACTAATGCGAAAAATAAAACCTAAAGTAATCTAGCTGCAATCTATAGTATTAAAGCCGTTTGTTCAACGGCAACAGCGCCAGAAAAGCTTGATGCATTTTATTTACGCGTGACTTTTTCAAATTTATAATTCTTGATCAATTCACAACACGAAACATAAATAACTCACGAGTAAACGCAACTATTGTTAACTGCAAGTGCACAGTGTACTATGTAGTGTAGTAGTCTAATCAAGGTTGATCTACGGAACAAGGGAAATAAGTACTACCTAATGTCACAACTTATAATTTTCTAGGCAAATCAAATAAAAAATGGTGTAGGGTAATGTTGAAACTAACAATTAAAAAGAAATAAAATCGCAGACTTATTCTAAAGTGAAGTTTTATCAATATCTAAAGCAATCTAGGAAATCAGAGTTCACACAATTATTATCTAGGTTTATTATGCATGGATGTCGATTTCTCCTATTGATGTGTGATTGTGGGCAATTGTTTCTAATCTCTTAATCCTCAGCTCTCGCATGTTGAATCAAATATTCAGCAAAGATTACTACCTAGCTCTCGCATAGCCTAGCATCAATACTAAACTCATTAAGCACAAAACAGTCAATCAAGCCCTAAGAAACTATCAGCTCTCGCATATTTTAGCATCAATCAATCTATGTTCTTCTAGGTATCATCATACAAATCACGCAGCTCCCCCATGTTGCAACCAATAAGAATCAATCCAAAGTAGATAATAAAATTCAGCACACATAGATTGAACAATCAACACAATCCATTGAATAAACATCAATCCATATATAATAAAACCATAAAAGTAATTGGCTACATCCCTAATCCTAGATTAGAGATTTAGTTCTTCGTAATAAAATAGCAAATCATCAAAATCTCACAAGAATTCATCAAGTCAACGATTAAGTAGAAAGAGAATCGAATAAAAGAGAGAGTAGTGAAGTCGGGTAGCCGATTTGTGTTGGTGATGTTGGCGTCGACTTTTGCTCCTCTGGTGACGACTTCTGCTGCAATTGGACTGGTGATTCTGTGACATTAATCCTTCAAATCTTGCTGGAAAAAACGTTGAATTGCTGTGGGGAATAACCTTTGAAATTGGTTGAGAAATTCGGCACCACCTAGAGGATCCAAAAGAGTGAAAACCCTAACCCTACTAGTGTGTGTAACCTAATAACTATCCAATTCGACAGAGCTTCTCCCTCTGACTTCTGGCTCCTAAATATGTCGACTTAGGGGGTCCTTCTATACTTTTTTTAGCTGCTGGAAGTCGGTGGGGCTCTCCTACTTTGAATGGAAAACGAATTCTTGACTTGCACTCCAAGTTGGACTTTTGTTTGTTTTTCGACTCGAAAGTTTCACGCCACTTTACTCCTAGAAGACGTCACAACTGGGCACTAGGCTCTTCTACAAAGTTCTAGATGATTCTCTCAGATTTCTTTTCATAAAAAGAGCTCTTCAATTGGACTTCTGTAGCTCAAGATATCGCCGAAACATTGGGCCTGGGTCGGCACAGAAAAATCTTCATCCTGGGCTGGATTAAAATAATTACTGCTCCTTGAAGACTCGTCTAAAAATTATAAAATTTAATTCATAGAAAGCTCTGGAAGTCTATTTTTGTCTCCAGTTGGTCTAACTTAATTTTGATGCCTAGAACTCCCGAAATCTTCAAATTAGTCGGCAGTGCTCACTGTAGAAAGTTTCCTAAATTGGGCCTGGTTTCCAAACTTGGCTAAAAAGCTTCCATTCTTCAATAAAAATGATAAATCCCTGATAAAAATACTTAATCAGCAAAATTGAAGTACTAATTGACACAATGCATGAAAACACACAATAATATATAGATTATATACATAATCGACCAAGAAAACCTAGTAAAAGCCATTCAAAACCATCATAAAAACACTAACATTTAGATGTAATCAAATCTCCTCAAAATTAAACTTTGCTTCTCCTCAAGCAAATAAAACAAAATAAACTAAATGAGGGTTTTGAAAATCTCCACCAAATCACACAATCAAAAAGAATTCATATCAAGACTTCCAAGAAAATCATCAAGAGTTTATGAAAAGCGTTTAAGTTCAAATGCCAAGGAAGAAAGAAAATCTCATGAAAAAGCATCCATGCAATAGTCAGACTTATCCGCACAAGCTTTCACACAAATCACTTAGCAAAAATTGATTTCCCATATGCATGCAAGAATGAATTGACGTCATGAAAATTTGAAAAACTAGTTCCATAGGCAAATTCCAGAATTTAACTCCACTATTATGAATAAACACTCTCAAAATGATCAATAGGATGTTACAAAGGATTGTAATGGGGTCTTGGGTAATGGTTGATCAAAGAAATGGTATATAGGGAATCAAAGTTCAAAAATTCACTTAAGAAAAGAATGCAATATGCATTATCAAGAAATTCAAAAAGGGTTAGTCAAAGTGCAAGTCTTGAAATAACATCCGCCATGTGATCATCAAAAGAAATTCAACTTGTTTCAGGAACCAATGATTGCGCAATTTCTCTTTTTTGAATTTTTTCTGAATTTTTTTTTTGAATCGACTTTGCCGATTTTTTTTCTTTTCCTTTTTTTTTTTCTGTGCTTGGTATTCCATAACATACTTGAAATAATTGAAAGTGCTAACATCTTCAATGCATAGATCTTCTTGGAAGTGAAAAGGTACGGTACAATTGCACTTATCATATAAAGAATCTTGATAAAAACATAGAACAAAAATCTCTTAAGGAACTTTGAAAAATAGGGTATGGATAATGAAAGAAAAAAATGGTAGCTATAAGGCTTCAAAGGGTTAAAGGTGGGTAAAGAAAGAAAATTTAGCTACCATGATTTAGGCTCAAAGGGGTTAAATAAGGGATAATAATAAAGGGTAGGCTTTTTATTGGCTTGTTGGTTCGAACAAAGAATGCCTAAATCATCTCTTTCATTAGCATTTATGAGAAAAATTCGCTTTGAAAAGTTCTGAAAACTTGTTCTAGGACATATATGTTGACGTCAAAAAATTTGAAAAACAATGCATAGGGTGTTGAAAAATGCTAGGCAAAGAATGCTAGAACTTGCATGAATTCATCACAACTAAGCATGAACACAAGATCAATAAAAAATCAAACTTTATGCATCTAAAAGAAAAAATTTCAAAAAATCAAAGTAACTCTCTTGGTTATCCATCAACAAAAACATCTTGATCATAGAATGGTGGATTTGAAAACAATTTAAATTTTTTTTTTTGTTTTTTTTGTTTACAATGTTGAAAAAAATTTTGAAAAAATTTTGAAAAAAAATTTGAAAAAAATTTGAAAAAAAATTTTGAAAAGAATTTTGAAAAAGTAATGACTTTTGACTAAGTAATCTAGAATAAAAAATATGCATACTCAATATATTAAAGTAAAAAAGTAGCTTTTATTGATACAAAACAAAACGAAAATAAACAAATTGCAAAGAAATTTGTTCCCCCTACTCAAACTTAAATCGGACAATGTCGTCATTGGTAAAGAAAGAAAAAAAACAAAGGATAAAAAGATAGGCACATAGGAGAGGCACTCTCCTCAGACTTAGATTGAAACATTTATAGCACATAACAAAAGAGAAAGTAAGAGAGAAAGTAAGAATCAACCATAAGAGAGATAGAGAAATCGAAATTGTATTGCCACTAGGAGTGCATGACACCAAAATTAAACACAAATTAACATGAAATTTAAAATGCCACAAGGATGACTAGCATTGACTGCATCCTATAAGAGTAAAGACAAAAAGCAATAAAAACACAACACATAGAATGATAATGCATGAAACTACTCGGCAAGTTTGTTCCCTATATTCTCTAGCTTCTTCCTAAGTTGTGCGATGGTCTTCTCTTGGTCGTCCAATTTACTGCACATGACTCTCCCTAGCTTATCAACAATGTCAACGAACTTATCCATTTGAGAGAGTAATTCGCCGGTGTTCTTGTTGGCCTCCTAAAAAGCTTGTCAAACCCAGCGCGATTCTCCTCATAAATCCATCCCGGATTGTACTCTGTAAACTTAGGCATAGGCATAAAGCGCGGGGTATGGTCGGTGATGGTGAAGTTGGGTCGGCAAGGGTTGGTGTTGGTCTTGGGAAAATTCATCTTGAACTAGGGCTAAAGAGGGTAGGAGACGAAAAGAAAAACCTAAAAGGTGCTAGGGAAGTAAAATCGGCACTAGGTGTATGGATCTCTAGAGCTTGGATGATTTTGGTGTGGAAAAATATGGGGGGTATGGGTGTGTATTTATAGGCTGTAGAGGCGGTGGAATTGGTGGTGTTCGTGCCAACTTCTAGTCCTGTGGGTGCTAGGAATCCTCCTCAAACTAGTATTCAAAGTGGGTGTGTACTAGGAATCCTATTTCTCCAATGATTGGAAAATCCCTAAATAAAATAAAATAAAACTAAATCCTAATCCTAAAAACTAAAGGAATACAAACCTATATATATTTTTGGTGGGTGTAGGACTAACTAAAAGAACCGCAAAGGGGCTGGTCAAAAAAAATTCAAGACGGTCGCATTGGCCTTCTTGCTCTCGGGTTGGCGTGCCTTGGTGCACCTGGGTGTGCCCTCGGGTGCGCTGGTTGGCGCGCCTACGGGTGTGCCGATTGGTGCATCCAGGTGCGCTCGGGTGCGCCATGGTCCTCCTGTAGGTGCGTCCTTGGGTCGGTTGGTGCACGTTGGCGCGCCTTTGTGAATGCTGATGCGCGGGTTGGTGTGCCTTTCCTAGCCTGTGGGCGCGCTAATTGTCCTCCTTGTTCACCACGGTGCACTAATCGGGATATCCTATCCCATTTTTTTTTTTCATTTTTTTTTTTGTGTTTTTCTATTTTTTTATTTTTATCTTTTTAATGAATTAAGAAAAAGTGAAAAATCCTAGGGTGCTAGAAAAATAAAGAAAATTCTAAAAATTAATCCTAAAAATTGTCTCCTCTAATTTAGCCTAGTTTTTTATGAGCTTGCCAACGGAACCTAATGGTAAGTGCTAAATGTATATGAATGCATCAAACAAATAAAATCCAACAAAGGACTCAAGCAAATCATCACAGAAATTACGCAGAAAACTAAAAGTTTGAGTTTAAGAAAAGCTTCTCTGTTTAATTTGATGAAGAAATCGTCTTGACCCTTCCTCAGTGTGGTTGATCTCTCCTTGAAAATTCCTTGCTCTTGCATTCTGCATAAACTCAAAAACAAAAACAAAAACTAATAAAAATATAAGACACAAAACACTTGAGCTACCTTAAATTGTGGGTTGCCTCCCACGCAGTGCTTCTTTATTGTCGTCTTAGTTGGACCGGTTGGATGGGTGGTTATGGTGGATCATGAAGCTTTTCGGTGAATCGCCTCCCATGAAAATCGTCTTGGTTGTAGACTTGATCATAATTGCTCTCATCCTTGGGAATGTATCCCATGCGATATAGATAGTCAACGAACACGGCAAACCATGGAGGTTTCTTTGTAGAAATCTCACAGACCATGGCGAGGTAATCCTCCGGTAGTGCATCATTGATAGGCTTCTCTTCTTGCTTTTAATCTTTCTCCAATTGCAATCTTGATAAATGATCAGTAACTAAGTTCTCCGCTCCTTTCTTGTCCTTGATCTCTAGGTCGAATTCTTGCAATATAAGAATCCATCGAAGAAGTCTTGGTTTCGCATCTTTCTTCTGGAGCAAATATTTCAATGCAGCGTGGTCCGTGTGAACAATCACCTTGGAACCCAAAAGGTAACTCCTGAATTTGTCAATTGCGAATACAATTGCTAATAACTCCTTCTCCGTAGTTGCATAATTAACTTGAGCATTATTTACAGTCTTGCTTGCATAATAAATGGCATGCATCTTCCCATCTCAGCGTTGTCCTAAGACTGCGCCTACATCATAGTCGCTTGCATCACACATATTCTCGAACAGAAGTGAATAATCAGGGGGTTGAATGATGGGTGCCGAAATCAGCACCTTCTTGAGCTTGTCGAATGCTTCCATACAGTGTTCATCAAAGACAAAAGGCACATCTTTATTCAAGAGATTGGTAAGGGGTTTGGCTACCTTTGAGAAATCCTTAATGAATCTTCTGTAAAATCCGGCATGTCCAAGAAAACTGCAAATCGCCTTGACTGAATTCGGTGGAGGTAAGGTCTCGATCACATCTATCTTGGCTCTGTCTACTTCAATCCCACGTTCAAAAACTAAATGTCCAAGAACAATTCCTTCTTGTACCATAAAATGGCATTTTTCCCAATTAAGCACCAAATTAGTCTCCTCACATCTTGCAAGTACCTTTGATAGGCTAGATAAAAAATCCTCAAATGTCTTTCTGTAGACGGAAAATTCATCCATAAAAACCTCCATAATCTTCTCTATATAGTTAGAGAAAATTGCCATCATGCACCTCCGAAAAGAGGCTGGTGCGTTGCACAGCCCAAAGGCATCCGTCGATAAGCAAAAGTTCCATATGGGCAAGTGAATGTCGTCTTCTCTTGATCGTTCGGGTGTATAGGTATCTGAAAGAATTCCGAATATCCATCCAAACAGCAATAATAAAAATGCTTAGCCAGTCTCTCAAGCATTTGATCGATAAACGGCATTGGAAAGTGATCCTTGCACGTAGCACTGTTCAGCTTTCTATAATCAATACACATTCTCCATCCTGTAACAGTCCTCGTAGGAATCAACTCGTCATCCTTGTTCTTGACCACTGTCATTCCTCCTTTCTTCGGTACCACGTGAACTAGGGCTACCCATTCATTGTTAGAAATCGGATAAGTAATCCCTGCATCAAGAAGCTTAAAAATCTACTTTTTCACAACTTCCTTCTTATTCTCATTAAGCCTCCTTTGACCTTCAATGCTCAGTTTGCTACCTTCCTCAAGCAAAATACGATGCATGCAGAATGTAGGACTAATTCCCTTCATGTCCTCAACAGAATACCCAATAGCTTTTCTATGCTTCCTAAGCACATCAAGTAGTATCTCCTCCTCTACTTTACTCAACTCGGCGTTGATAATAACAGGATATGTAGAGTCGGGACCTAAGAATGCATACCGTAGCTTAGATGGTAATGGTTTTAGCTCTACCTTTGGCGCGCTCCGAACATCTTCTTTCTTTTCTTCTCCAATCAACTCCTAGCTCTTGTCTTCTGCCAGTTCCAATGGTGGCGTGGATTACAAAATTTCTGCACTTTGGGCAATCTCCAGATCGTCATCATCAGTAGTGCCACTCATCACCAAGCAATTCAAAAGTGAATCATCACTACTCGCTACTTTGCCCACTTCCTTCACAGCATCATCAATAAAATCAACACAGAAACAACTGTCTTCTTCAAATGGTCCTTCGGTAGCATGGATGACATTGAACTCGATTTTCTCATTCCCAATCCTTAAAGTGAGCTTTCCATCACGAGCATCATTGTGAGCTCCAGCAGTAGCTAAGAACAGCCTTCCAAGAATAATCAGCATTTGAAAATCAATCTCCATGTCGAGCACCACAAAATCGACTGGTACAAAGAACTTCCCAACCTTGATTGGAATATCCTCCAATATCCCCTCTGGATATTTGACAGGTCGATCCGCAAGCTGAAGAGAGATGGTAGTGGGCTTCATTTCTCCAATATGTGGCTTCTCAGCAATTCGCTTTGGAATAAGACTAACACTGGCTCCCAAATCATATAGAGCTCGCTCAATGCACATAGAACCAATATTGCAATGAATAGAGAAACTTCCAGGGTCTTTCAGTTTCGGCGGCAGCTTGTTCAGCAGGATTGCGCTGCACTCCTCCGTCAAAGCCACTGTCTCATAATCTTCTAGCTTCCTTTCCCTGGAAAGAATTTCTTAGAGAAATTTAGCATAAGCAGGCATTTGAGAAATTACTTTAGTAAATGGAACATTAATATGCAATTTCTTTAAATGTTCAAGAAATCTCCCGAATTGTTCATCTTTTTTGCCCTACTGAAGTCGCTCAGGGAATGGAACCGGTGGTTCATAAGCTTGGACTTCAGGCCATATCTCTTTCGGTCGCTCTCTTTTCTGCTTCGCTAGCTTCCACTTGGGAATCCAATTCTCTTGCTCTCGCTTCTTTTCCTCTGCTCCCTTTTCAGGTAACTACTTCTCTGCTTTCGGTTGCTCATCCTCTTCTTCTTGCTTAATGATGGTGTCGGCTTCATCTTCTTTAGGTGGATAGGGATCATCTAACTGCTTTCCGCTTCTAAGTGCTACAGCCTTGACTTGCTCTCTCGGATTAACTGTGGGCTGTCCCGGTAGGTTTCCTGGTGTCCTCTTGATCGCCTCTACTAGCTGCGCAAGTTTCCTCTCAAGCATCTTCGAGTGAGTCTCCATATTCGCCATCCGATTGTTGAATCCTTGCATCATCTATGTTTACATATGTTGAGTCTTCAAAATGGCTTTCATCAAAAATGTAAGATCCATGTCCTGATTCTTCGGAATTTGCATGCTCAAACTCTTCTGCCCATAATCATTCCTTTGAAAACCACCTTGCTGGTTCGGGTTGCTCTCCCTCCATGAGAAATTAGGATGATTCCTCCTTTCCGGATTGTATGTGTTGTGTAGGGTCCTCGTTGTTGTTGGCATTGATGAATGTAGTTCATCTGCTCAATGGTCAACTCGTCTCCGGTCGGACAATTCATTGAATTGTGTCCAGCACCTGCACATTTATCGCATATTAAACTCGCATAACAGCAGCAACACATGATTTTACCTGCTGACTCAAAGAATCTAGTTTCGAATTAAGCATTGTCACTGTCTCCACTTCCAGAATTCCAGCTACTCGCTTGTTGTTTGATCGTGAAGAGCTCTGGTAACTGTTACTCGCCATCGTCGCCAATTTCTGGTATGTCACATCTGGTGCTTGCGCCATGAATGCCCCTCCTGAAGCTGCGTCCAAACTCATGCGCAAAGGCTCATTTAAACCAATAAATAAAGAATGAACTACAAGCCATTCGGGTAATCTATGTTGTGGGCATCCTTGAATAAGATCATTGTATCCTTCCCATGCCTCACAAAAACTTTCTCCATCGAATTGAGTGAATGATGTAATCTAGCTTCGGATACATGCTGCTTTATCAGGTGGATAATATTTTGCAAGAAAAGCTTTTGAAAGCTCCTCCCACGTCTTGTATGTTCCAGCTGCTCCTGACTTCAACCACTTCTTGGCCTTGCCTTGCAAAGAAAACTGGAATAATCGAAGTCGAACTGCATCATCAGTCGCCCCATTGATCTTGATCAATTCACAAATCTCCGTAAACGTCTGTAGATGTTGATTTGGGTCCTCAGTTTCCAAGCCTCCAAATTGTTCCTATTGCACCATGTGAATGAGTGTTGTCTTCAATTCGGAATTGTTAGCATTGATCGCTGGCCTTGCAATGCTCGACTGCACTATATCCAAACTCGGTGTTGCGTAGTCACGCAATGTCTTGTTTCCTTCTTCTGCCATAATGACTGTCTCGAAATTATCTGCTACAACTTCTGCTTCCCCTTCTGTTTCAGTGTCTTGAAGAAACTCCACAGGCTCTACGACTTGCTTCTGCTTTCGCTTGTTCGCGCGTAGTTGCTTGTGTAAGGTTCTCTTGATCTCCGAATTGATCTCAGGAATTGGACACGATGAAGCACCACGTCTCGTCTTGGGCATCAACCAAAATCGACAACACTAAATAAATAATAAAAAAAAGAAACAAAAATTGATTAAAAAAATAAAAAAAAAAATTAATGGAAAAAATAAAACCTAAAGTAATCTAGCTGCAATCTCAATAGTATTAAAACCGTTTGTTCCCCAGCAACGGCGCCAGAAAAGCTTGATGCGTTTTATTTACGCCTGACTTTTTCAAATTTATAATTCTTGATCAATTCACAGCACGACACACAAATAACTCATGAGTAAACGCAATGATTGTTAACTGCAAGCGCACAGTGTACTATGTAGTGTAGTAGTCTAATCAAGGTCGATCCAAGGAATAGGGAAAACAAGTACAATCTAATGTCACAACTTATGATTATCTAGGCAAATCAAATAAAAGATGGTGTTGGGTGATGTCGAAACTAACAAACAAAAAAAAATAAAATTGCAAACTTAATCTAAAGCAAAGTTCTGTCAATACCTAAAGCAATCTAGGAAATCGACGTGTACACAATTACTATCTAGGTTTATTATGCATGATGTCGATTTCTCCTATTGATGTGTGATTGTGGGAAATTGTTTCTAATGTCTTAATCCATAGCTCTTGCATGTTGAATCAAATATTCAGCAAAGATTACTACCTAGCTCTCGCATAGCCTAGCATCGATACTAAACTCATTATGCACAAAACAATCAATCAAGCCCTGAGAAACTATCAGCTCACGCATATTTTAGCCACAATCAATCTATGTTCTTCTAGGTATCATCACATAAATCACGCAGCTCTCGCATGTTGCAATCAATAAGAATCAATCCAAAGTAGATAATAAATTCAGCACACATAGATTGAACAATCAACACAATCAATTAAATAAACATCAATCCATATATAATAAAACCATAGAAGTAATTGGCTACATCCTGCGAGAACCCGACCCAAAATCACTTGGGTCTTCTCACCTATTCCCTTACACCTTCTTCTTTGGGTCAATCCCATGTCAATGGAGTCGCCACCCAAATTTTATTAAGGACAAAATTTGGGAAAAACCTTTGAATGACTCCTTAGGCAACTGATCATAGCAAAACCAAAGACATGGGATTCGGGGGTTCGTCACGGATGGGAAGGTGTTAGGCACCCATCCATGTTGGGTCGAAACCTTGTGCCATTAGAGAGCATAAGTGTGCCTTGTGTGCGTGCATGTGTGGAAACAAATCACGTAAAAGTAAAATTGAACTGGAGGGGAAGGAGAAGAAGATTCGGGACAAAAAGGAAAAATAAAAATATTTGGGCTTGAGTCTCCACCACTAGAGACCACCTACTTACCCCGGCGACCAGGTTCAAAGCCCACGTAGTTCTTGTCATAGCATCATAGCAATCACATCATCAAAAGCATCATTATCATCACAACGACAGTCAATCAATAGAATTAGCACGAGTTACCTTTTGTAGCCCTCCTCTCGCTCCTACGCGCTCATCATTCCCGCAATAGAATCTGGGCAGAATTTCAACAGAGAATTTAGGGCAGAAGGAGGTCGGACAGGTGTCTGGCCTGAAAAGAAAAGTTGTAGAAATACTTCTTGGCTTTCTAGGATACCAAGATCACAACAAACCAACGTCTACAGCTCTAGATGTGGCTGAAATACTGAAACTACCTGCACTAGACTACTCTCCTCGGGTTTAGCACTTCTTCTCCACCGATTTGCTTGAATCTGCCTCCTTCCTCTTCTTCTCTTGACCTGCTACTGCTACTGGCTCCTTGTTTGATGCTTCCCGCGATATTTTACCAGAGTTTTTGCCTAAGAAAATGTTTATAGGCTTGGAGAAGTAGAGTTTCTCCAAGCACTCAAAGCTTATGGGTGTGTATGTGAAGGATGTTGTGTGTCCCTTGAAACGTGTGTGAGGGGTTCTATTTATAGTGCTCTGGGAAGCCTAGGGGCGTGGACCTGCGTAATCGTGAAGATTATGCCCGAAAATCTGGTCCAAAACGAAATCGAAGATTTTAGGGATTCTGGACAGGAATGACCGCCACTGCCGGCTGTCATCCACCACATGTCCGCGGTCATGTGGGGATGCCCGCTGGCTGCCGGCGGTCATTGCGAGATGTCCACCGGTCACCCCGCGTATCACCCGTTCTTTCCATTTTCGAGTCCCCGATTCCCCTAATTAAGGCCTGATTCGATCCAACCGCATAATCAACCCCCAATCAAACCAGAATCACTCAATTACTTGATTAGCAGTCCCCTAAATCATTCCATAATTGATTGAAAATACATTAACACCTATTTAAGCCCAATATCATGCCAAAAACACCAAATCTACTGAAATGATAATCAACTCTGATTTTCCACGAAAATCAGAGCTAAAAGTGACCTGCAAGAAATGTGTTAATGGGCTGGACAAACTCTAGAGAATAATTAATTTGGACCCTTAAATCCATTCCTAACCCAAGAATAAATCATCTCATTATTATTGGGTAAAAACAAATAAAAAGGCCCAAATATATTTTAATGCAAATAAACCTTTTCACATGTTTTATCCTAAGGTTAAATCATCTCATTAATCCTAGGATTTAAGTGCATAGAGGTTTATGTCATCAAAATACATTAATTCTACTAAATTAAAATTCATATCATGCTTGAACCTTGATACAAATCATCTCATTGATCCTAGGTCTACACATGTTCAAAGTCTAATTTAGTAAAATTTCCGTAGGTCAAATTTGGGTGTCCACTGATGCCCCTCGTTGATGAGTTCTTATGAATTAAGGACGAAACAACGTAAGACAAGAACAACCAAATTTGAATGATTGATGCTTGTGGTGCGTGCAAGGGTTGGAGCATCTCATGCTCTGCTCCGAGAATCATCTCATCCCGAAGGTTTGAGGGGCTAGCCCTCGGTATCTAGTAATCATCTCATCCTAGATTTTCAGGAATCATCTCATCCCGAGGATTGAGGGGTTGGCCCTCGGATTATGGGAATCTTCTCATCCCATATTCTCGGAAATGTTCTCATCTCGGGGTGCTAGAATCATCTTATCTATCGGGTCATTGGCCTGACCGTCTTAGCCTGGGTGCTACCTCATGCCGAGGTTCGTGCATTTCATCTCATGTCCGGGTATTACCTCATGTCGAGGTGTGTGAATTTCATCTTATGTCTATGTGTTACCTCATGCCGAGGTTTCATCCTATGTCTAGGTGTTACCTCATGCCGAGGTTTGTGAACTTCATCCTATGTCTGGGCGTTACCTCATACCGAGGTTTGTGAAATACTGATCTTTTGTCTGGTCTGTTCATTACCTCAACCCGAGGTTTGTGCATTTCAGTTTTCTTCTAATCTCATCATCTCATCGTTTGCGAGAACTTGGTTCCCTACTTTCCGGTTTGTATGTCTCAAGGTCGGCTCATTCTCAAGGCTCACGGAGGCTGGACTCCTGGTTTACTGGTTTTCTCATGTCTAGACGCTTAGGTCTAAATCTCTCATGCTCTCTGGTTCTACTCATGCGTGGACACCTGGGTCCGAATTTCTATGGCTAGGTTCTTATTTTTGCGAGTTCTATTTGTGTCTGGACGCCTGGGTCCGGATACCTCACTTCCCTCCATCTCTCCTTTGGTCAGGTTCACTCCTTTCTGGTCTTTTCATGGCTGGGCTCTGGTTTCACCTGGGTCCAGGTATCTCACTCCTCTCTTCTTAGGGTTTACAAAGGCCGGGCTTTGCTTTGGCTAGTTTTTTAGGATTTTCCCTATGGTCAAGGTTTGTAAGGGCCAGGCTTTGGCTATGTGATCGGGTTCTAGACTCTTTCTTTGGTTTTGTTCATGTTTGGGCGCCTGGGCCCCAATATCTCACTTCTCTTGCAAAGGTTGGGCTTTGGCTTTTTGGCTAGGCCATCTTTATCACTCGTGTTTGCAAAGGCCGGGCTTTGACTTTAAGGTACACTTATGACTGGGCTTGCTAGGTTGGCTAATTTCATGTCTGGACTCCTTCATCGTTCTTCTAACTGGGCTCTCTCATCTCACCGGGTTGCGGAGACTGGTCTACGGCTTTGACTGGGCTCCTTCATGTCTATGTTCTCTCCTGTCTGAGCCTCTGATGGCTAGGTCCTCTGGTTTTGACTGGATTCCCATACCTCTCTTTCAATTGGGTTTTCTATTGACTGGGCTTAATCACCTCACATCTCTCGGGCTCCCTAAATTTAAGGCAGGCATTCTCTCATGATTCGGTTGACTAGACACCCCACATCCACCTAGGTTTGCAAAGACTAGGCCTTTGGATTTCGATTGGACTCCTTCTATGTAAAGACCGGGCTTTTGCTTTGGATTCTCTCATCTCTTAGGTTGACTAGATTCTCTTTTGCAAAGGTTGGGCTTTTGATTTTGACGGGGTTCACCATTCGAGATTGACTGGATTTTTCTCTACACAAAGACGAGGCTTTGGCTTTTGACTGTGTTCTCCTGATTGGGTTTATTCCACGTCCCCCGGGTCCTAGGCTGGATGTGTCTGGGTCATCTCGGTATTGCCTCACAGGTTCTCTCATGGTCGGATTGACTAGGTCCTCTCAACTCTTGGGATTGACTAGACATCTTGCGCTCTCGGGGTTATCTCACATGTTTGGCGTCGTCCTATGGGTGGGTCACCTGGACCCTATACTTATGATCGGGTATCATTCCTGGTTCGGTTCTCTCAGCATAGGATGTTACCTCATAATTGGAATGCCTGGATCCCATGCCCCTAGATCACCTAGTTAGATGTACCGTGTCCCTTGAGACATACAAACCAAAAAGTGGGATGGATGCCCCCAGTATCCCGTCATGGTTTTAGAGATGAGGTTTAGTGTGCCCCTGGTTTGAATGCGGGTGCATCATGCCCTCGGTCCAATTCTCTCGAGGTGGGGCATGATGCCCCCAGCATCATCTAGTTATGGTTTGAGAAGACGGAATCTAGAATGCCCCTAGTTTAGAGTCGTCTTGGGTGTTTCAATCCTTGATCTAATAGGTGGGCCCACCGTGCTCTTGAGAGTTAAAAAACTAAAGTGGGGTAGCATGCCCCGATAGGTATTCTCTCCCGTAATAGGATGGTATGCCCCAATGCCCGTCATGGGGTAGCATGCCCCAGGCGAATCTCAAATCCGTGTGGGGTAGCATGCCCCAGAATTTTAACTCGAAGCACGGGGCAGCATGCACCTTTCAACCTCGTTAACCTCGACTACGGAGCCGCCGTGGCCCTAATGTCATGATGTATGTTTAACCTTAAGGTAGATGTGCCTCTATTGCGTGATGTCAGTTTGACGAGTCAGAACAATGACACGCCCCTTGTCTACAATTCTCATTACCTACAAGATTTATTCATGTCATTCCCCTTCAGCTGATAACCCCAGGAAATGTAAGTCTACACCAAGTGATGAATTTCAGATGTTGTCACCTTTGTTGACCCCCTACCTTCAACTAAATCTACCTTATCAAGGAATTCATGTTCTACATGTGAGTGATGTATGAGCTTGTCTAAGTGTGTCGTCCTTTCAATGCATGGAGATGCCCCTAGTGAGTGGTGTGTCAGTGCCTCTAGTCTCTACGTGCTTGTCTTCGGATGCAAGTATCTCCTGATTATGCAATGATGTGTTTACCTCTCGAATGTAAGTGCTCTCTACTCTTACATGGATGTATGTACCTGTGACATGTCCTTCCCCTTTTTTCTCCCCTTTCCTTTCGAATGCAAGTGCTCCATACTTCCACATGATGTGTTTGTTCTTGAAGTGCAAGCTCTTTCTACTTTCACGTGTATGGATGCAAGTGCGACCTCATTCCCATATGGTGCATTCGGATGCAAGTGTCCCTAGTATGATGCATGAGCATTGACAATTATTCGAGCTGAGAGAAGAGTTAAGACATTTGAGGAAAAACAAGCTATCCTATTAACATTACAAAATCTTCTAAGAGAACAATTCCCATTGACTATGGACTCAATCATCTTAAATGTTAGGTAGGACCCCGCGAGTGAACATTCCTTGCTGACAAGGTTTGATGGATGAAGACCCATGAAGTGAAATTAGTGGATGAGTAGACAACCCTTCAAAAATAGAAAGAGGTGATGTGCCTAAATGCTTACTCCTGACTACCCAAATGAATTGTTTTCGTAATCATGTTGTCTACCCCATAGATTCCCCCTGTTGTTGGCTGCTATCCCCATCTCCCCTTCAGCTTTAACTTTTTCCTAGGTTGCCCATGTGGGTTTTCAACCTAGCAGACCCTTTTGTCCCTTTTCTCCATTTTCCTTCCTCCTTCTGGTGATAACAGCCATAAGCAAAGAACGAAGTTTTGGCAAGATGAAGGCCGCTCGGGCCGGTGCACTCGAATGACCGATATGGTGGTAGACTTATCAATCATGATGACGGAAACCCAAGATCACATGTCTAAGAGACCATTGGAGAGACGCGCCTTATGATGACCGGATTCAAAATGAGACGGACCTAACCAACATCTACAACTTTATAAGCCCAAATTACGTGTTCGAGTAAAGGGGACTTATGACTACAAAAGAGGCCTTGATTACAATCAACAGTGTGGCATGCATACCTAGCAATGACCCCAGTCTATCCATTGAATCAATCTAGGAACAAACAATAGACCGGGCCCGTTATCAGGTTACCTACGTTTCTGTGGATGCGGTGTCGGGTTTGAGATGAGGGTGTCTCATGCAAGGCTGAAGATAATGGGTGCTGGTGGAATGGTGTCTTGTGGAAGTCTAAAGGTAGTAGGGGGACACTTGTCTTCTTCATTTGGATTCCTCCTTCCCAATTTCATGAAAAAGAAGATGAACTTGTTCAAGCACTAAGGGTCACTTCCTTTTCCTCGTTTCTTCTTTTTTCTTTTTCCTTTTCTTTTTTTCTTTATTTTTTTCTTTTCTTTTCCTTTTTTATTTTTCCCGATGAGGGTGACCCTTTTGAACAAGTGCACTTGGATAGGATTCTTTTTGGAAACTAGATTCATCTTTGGGAAGCAACTCTTCTAGACAAGTGTTCAAGGTGCATGTGATGGAGTTAACATGGGTGTCGGACTGGATAGGGGTTCGAAGGTCAAATCGGGTAAGTGTTTGAAGGTCAAGCACGGGCAAGTGTACAGGCTAGGTAAGTTTGCATTACTTCCTCAGAATCAGGTCTTCGTAGTTTTGTTTTTCAATCCTCTAGATTGATCCAATGGAAAAATGAAGTCGTGCATAATTTACCACATATAGACAGAAGATAAGGAAATCAAAGTCTTATTCCTTATGTGAAAATCGAAGAACAAAAAAGACACTGTTGATTTTTGGATGTAAAATTTAACTCTTGCCCCTTTTGACTCAACCCATCTTCTAGACTCTAAAGGACAATTACACCGCCCCTCCCAACTCTCGGTCATCCTTTTATCTATACTTAGCAATTCGGTCTATAGTCCCCGGTTAACTCTCACTGGCACTTCTTGGTCACCCTTTGTAATGCATCATCTCCATTGTCACCTTCATCCTTATCTCTTGCCCTTCCCCATTGTCTTCTCATCGTGTCTCAGTCATCGCTCCCACTGTGATCCTCTTTGTTTCCCAATTATTGTGTCTTGTTCATTTGAGGAAGCCCAATGGCAATGTCTCCATTTGATGCCCCAACTTCGCTCATCAACTCAGTTCAATACCATGGCTCGGCCCATCAAATTGGTTCCCAATCAAACATTGGAGCTTACATCATTTCCTTTTGGAGGATATCCTGACTTGCATCTGTTCTCATGAGAAAATCCAATCTGGTCACCCCATCTTGCTTCTTCTACCATGAGTGTTGAGACTTACATCTCCTCTCATAGGAACGCCCAAATATTGACTCTCCCCATTCCTTGTCCACTCACCATACCTCAACTCAACTCATCTCATCTTCTCCCTGTGCGCTGCTTTCCTATCCTCCCAAAACTGAGGTTCGCATTTCTTCCCATGAGAAGGACCCCCGTAGTTCATCCTAGCTTGTATACTCAACCCTCATCAGCTTGGCTCAACTTTGCATCCCGGTCTCCGGACTTCCTAACTCGGCATCTCAACTTGACAAGTTGACTAGGCTGCCCCACCTGGTTTTTCAGCTCAATCCATCAATCTTGGCTCACTGACTTGGCTCACCGACTTGGCTTATTAGTTCGGTTCCTCGACTTGGCTCATCAACCCGGTTCATCAACTCAGCTTATCCTATCATAAATATTGGGACTTACATCTCCTCTCACAAGAAGGCCAAATGGCATGGTCTCAACCTATTAACTTAGCTCGTCGTCTTCCACTGAATACCTCAATTACAATCATCAATTCTGCTTGTTAGTTTGGCCCTTCGATTCCTCATCTCGGCTTCTCATATTGGATCATCAGCCCAGTTCACAAGTAAACCCTCAGATTTAAATCTACATCTTTGAAGAAGGCCCAACCAGGTCACCCCATATCACCTCTTCTACTATAATTGTTGGGGCTTACATCTCCTCTTAGAAGATGGCCAACCCGGTCATCACTTCTCACTTCTTCCGCCATAAATAATGAGGCTTACATATCCTATCATGAGAAGGCCCAAAGTTGTCTCGGTGTCTTGAGTTGATGCTTCGTTATTGTCTTTGCCTTCTTCCCACCTTTTGCCTAAGAGTACTTCCATGACTTCCAATGTCTTCACCTTCTCCTTGCCTACTAAGATTCATCGTCTTGTGATGTATCCATCATCCCTAATATCCTCACCACGCCCCTCCAATCAAGGCACTACTCACTCATAGTGTCCTAAAGGTTCAATTCTAATGATAGAGTTCATGGTCATCGGGGATCCTAGACTCAAACTTTATTTCCTTCCAAGGCGATTGAAAACGGTGGAAAAGTGCAATGGGATACAGTAGCAAAACGTTTTTCTTATCCTTTCAAAACATTTTCATTCTTTAAAGACTCAAGCCCAAGAAGATGAGAATTTGGAAAAGCGAAAGATCCTAGCTCGAATTTTGTTTTATACTTTTAAGAACATGTAATGCAATGCTCTTTGTATGCAAGAGTGAATTCCCTAAAACAAGGTAGATCGACGGAACATATATGCCAACTAGGGAGACAACACCAAATTTTTATCATCCGCTTAAACACGATGCTTACTTCCCTAGGGTTCCTTTACTTGACTCATCAATCGACACCACGCAATATAGCACCCTATGCAGAGTTAGCACGGCGGTATCGCTAGTCGGTTAGCGAGCAGGGTCAAGGGGCAGCATCCCCTTTGATAGCCATGGATGATCACCTTCCTTTTCTCCTTCCTCAAACCCCAGGTATGCATAGATTCGGATTCCAAAATAACAAGGTATACACGTATGTACAGCACAAAACAAGATCCATGCAAATGCAAGTACCACTTATTGATTCATAATGCATGAGATGCTCATGGTATGCAGCTAGTTGGGGGCCAAGAGACTGCCACTAGGGAATAGGTTGACCTACTCACATGTGATAATGGATATCGCGTGATGTCTGAGGCCAGTTAATCCCCATCATTGCTAAGCATCGTGAAATGGCTGCATGCAAGCCACCATCACTTAAAGAAAGTATGTGGTGGACTTGGCTTCCCTCGCCCTCTTACGGTAAAGGCTTCACATAAATCATCATGAATGCAGGGAACTTATGATGACAAATAAAAAAGGCACACAAAGCTCAATGATTGCACAAGGTTTCTTGAACCCACTACTTCCCCAGTGGAGTCGCCAACTATGAGAACCCGACCCAAAATCACTTGGGCCTTCTCACCTATTCCCTTACACCTTCTTCTTTAGGTCAATCCCATGTCAATGGAGTCGTCACCCAAACTTTATTAAGGACAAAATTTGGGAAAAACCTTTGAATGACTCCTTAGGCAACTGATCATAGCGAAACCAAAGACATGGGATTCGGGGGTTCGTCACGGATGGGAAGGTGTTAGGCACCCACCCACGTTGGGTCAAAACCTTGTGCCATTAGAGAGCATAAGTGTGCCTTGTGTGCATGTGCATGTTTGGAAACAAATCACATAGAAGTAGAATTGAACTGGAGGGGAAGGAGAAGAAGATTCGGGACAAAAAGGAAAAATAAAAATATTTGGGCTTGAGTCTCCACCACTAGAGACCACCTACGTACCTCGGCGACCGGGTTCAAAGCCCACGTAGTTCTTGTCATGGCATCACAGCAATCATATCATCAAAAGCATCAATATCATCACAACCACAGTCAATCAATAGAATTAGAACGAGTTACCTCTTGTAGCCCTCCTCTCGCTCCTATGCGCTCACCATTCCCGCAATAGAATCTGGGCAGAAATTAAACAGAGAATTCGGGGAAGAAGGAGGTCGGACAGGTATCTGGCATGAACAGCAAAGTTGTAAACTACTTCTTAGCTTTCTAGGGACACCAAGATCACAGAAAACCGACGTCTACAGCTCTAGATGTGGCTGAAATACTGAGACTGCCTGCACTCGACTCCTCTCCTCGGGTTTAGCACTTCTTCTCCACCGATTTGCTTGAATCTGCCTCCTTCCTCTTCTTCTCTTGACCTGCTACTGCTACTATCTCCTTGTTTGCTTAGATGCGTCTCTCTAGCTTGGTTATGCCCACCTTTTAATTGTGTAGTTTCAAAAATGGGGACAGGTGGTCCAAACTTTTTTATGGGTGAGAGCTCATCGATATTGAGGTGGTCCGAGGTGGTCCAAGGTAGGGTTCTTTCTTTACGGTCTCGATTTTAAATTTTTAACAGACATACAATTCTTTATTGCAGGCACAAGAGTTGTTTATATTTTCTTTTTTAGATGTGCATTTATTGTTTTATTTATTCACAATTGAGTGGATGATCATGCATGCATTGTTTGCAATTTTTAACAACTAAGTGGGTTTGCATGCATGTATTCCTTGCATTCTTTAACAACTAAGTGGGTGTCTTTGTATTCTTTACTCGCAATCTGAAAGTTGTTTTGCGTTGTGCCGGCGTGATAGTATGGGTGATGATGCTGATGATTATGTAGTATTCAAGTTCTACGTTGGGGGCAGTTGATTTTTAATTCTGGTCCTTCTGGTGGAGGGAGGTATGAAGTGGGTAAACAACACGAGGATGTGTTCTAGGTAGACCTCGGGATGTAAACGAGCCAAGTAGTGCCTTGCTCGTCTCGAGCTTGTTAAGGAAATCTCAAGCACGAGCTCGATCGAGCTTTAATATTTGAGCTCGAGCTCAAGCTCGTTACATTTTTCCACTACTCGTGCTCGGCTCGATAAGGCTCGTTAAGTAGTGGTTGGCTTCGGTGGGTGGATCTCAACTCGTTAGAGCTCGTTAACGCAACATCAATTAAACTCGATTAATATTAAATAGACATTCATAAATTTTAAAACACTCCAAAGTCCAAACACAACTAAATTGTTAATACATGCTGCTCCAAACATAACTAAAGTCCAAAACGTCAGCTTCAACCTGCTCCAAATTAATCCAGTATGTTCTCCGCAGTTGGCCCTAAGATTCCTTCCATTTTTAGTCTCCTACACTCAAGAAACACTATCAACGACCACCAAGGAAAGTGACTAATCAGAAAAAAAAAACCATCAAAGGAAGTAGCTAAGTGAAAGCTCAAGAAAAAGAAATGTTAGCTAAGTGACACAGATTGCCGTAAATAGTACAATCACATGCCAAAACTGTTATTCTACTTTTCGTTTAACTAATGGAGACTTAAAAGTACAGACCAATTTCCATTCTTTTTACTGAATTAAAATTTGCAGCATATAAACGACAGGATCAGAACTGAAAATGAATCCAAATTGTAGCGAAAAATGGGAAATCATAACAATGGAAGCTAAAACCTTGCCATTTTTGCAATGATAAATATAGTGACAGAGCATCTTAAACCCAATTATTGTCCAGCTGTTCATGTATCAAATTAGAGAAGCTATCCAGCCAAAATACTTATCCAGTCAAATTAGAGAAGCACGACTAAGAAGACAAAAGATCATGTATATAGAAATTCTGTAGAGACATTGAACCACTGACCAATTCAAAAAGGAAACAAAGCTAAATAGACCCAAATAACAGCATATTGATCATAAATCAAACTAGTATAAACAACATACGTATTTTTTCAACCGTGCAACAGAGAGCAACCAGCCATTCCAATAGTGCACTACTAATCAACCAACCGAAGAATAATTTCATTTAGCTTCATCTCCTGTTTCAAAATAAAAAGATTAAACTTTATTAAATTAACTAATATTTTATATAAATTCATATTAAGGGTAAAATTGAACCATGTTACTAACCTTGGGCTTCTTTTTCACTCCATATTGTTTATGAGCCCAATCACCGGCACATAGTAATACTTGTACCGTTTGTGGAGCTAACGAAGCATGATAAGGATCAATAATTCGGTCACCATCACTGAATGTGGCTTCTGAAGCCACTGTGGTGATGGGAATGCTAAGAATATCACGAGCCATTCTTGATAAAACATGACACTTGTTGCTCTCCTGCTTCCAGCAACTTAATACATCAAAATAGAGTGGATCTCCTTCGTGGATATAACAATCATCTTCTAAATATTTCTCAAGGTCTGATTTTTTAGTTAGACGGGCACCTATGATCTAATAAATTTTGCATATTGATCCCATCACGAACTTGATTGAGAAGACGAAACTGAATAAGTAAAAGAGACACTTGAGGTTTCAATTTCTTGTCGCTAAACGTTTGGGCTACGATGAAAAAGGCAGGGAGAAAGGGAAAGAGGAAGTAAGGATGTTAGTAAATTGGGTGGAGATCCCAAGCTGGGTGTTCACATGCCAATTACTTAGGGCAATAGCAGGTGCCAAGGTTCCAATATTGTGAGAGATGGTCACGACATCATTGATTTAACTGAAGGTAGGAGCAGGATTGAAAGTTTTAATGGTTTGACTGACGTTCAAATTCAATGAGAGGCTGAAGATGTTGAGAGTGGTGCTGAATTTCATGTTGAAGTGGATGCCAATGATGGTGTTGAAACTAAAGACGCAGATGCTGAAGATGATAATGATGATGATGGGCTGAGGCAGAACTATTTCATGGAGGTTCCTTATCTCAGCCATAATGATGACATAGAGTTGCAAATGTATAGCACTACAAAAAAATACATTTTGGGGGGTTTAAAATCAACATTTTGTGGCAGTTTTAACCCCCACAAATTGATGTCATGGGGGTTGGTAAAACCCCCACTATTATCACTGCCACAAATCGATAGCGAAGGTTTTTAGGCAGCCTCCATTACGCCCTCCGCAATTCGTATTTTCATTTGGGGAAGGTTTGATTTGTGGCAGTTGGCCTCCACAAAGTTAGTTCCAAAAAAAGGTGGTCATTTGAGTGGGTGAACCGTCGCAAAATGTTGCACATTGCAGGGGTCGATACCCCTATACTATATAATATAAAGGAACAAATTTTGGCAATTCAACCTCCATAATTATATTTTTCTAAATATCGACAGATTGCTAAAATAACAGATTGTGGAATTTTTGACTCCCACAAATTTATCATTATTTTTTTTAAGAAAAATCTGTAATAGAAATATAAATAAAACAGTAAACATTGAAAATAGAAACTTATTTATTAATATTGCCTCTAAAGTAGCAAATTACATAGAACCAACAATATAGTACTATGAAAATGTCAAAATGTATCATATAAATATAAAGTCATAACATATGGTGCCACTACTACTACCTAATATAATTTCAAAACATACTAAATACCATTGGTGATGCTAATATTGGGTTGACCTTCATGCATCCTATGACGTTGGATATGCACTACCTGGTGATCCATTATTTGATATTGTTCGTCTGCTGCTATCATTTGATTGTGGAAATGGGCACTAGGAGCATAACCAGGCTACAAAAATTAATGAAATAGAAATATTACTACCATCGAAAAGTGAATACTAACAAATATTACTACTAAATAAGTGTATTAAAAGAATATCATAATCAAGGAAGGGCAGAGTCAAAGGAGCAAACTAATGAGAAAAAATAATATCATTTACCGTGTTAGATTGACTTGCAAAAACGTCAGCAAATTCTGCAGGTACGGTCCCATGCATCATCACCATATATGACTTAAATGTGTCCATAAGCATATTGATCTTCTCTTGCAATTGGGAAGAGCAAGCGCCAGAAGTCATAGAAGGAATACTCATACCATCAACACAAAGTCTTGGATGCCCAAATGTACTAGTAGGAGCAGCGCTTAATCCCAATCACCGCACTCTTCATGAATGCTCCTTTCCAAGAACCTTTCCAACTGCATCATTTGGAGACACAACTGATTCATCAATAGTACTTTCACTCAGTACCACTTTTATCTTTTCCTATTTTAACAAATTAATAAAGCCAAACTATTACTCTGTGAATTGAAGACAAAGCAAGTTGTTTATCTATCATCATTGTATTAGTTTCCACTTAAATAATAATGTAAAGAAACTGACACAAACTTTTTTCGCTTCATCACTAACATATTCCCCGTTCGAACGCTTGTGAGTTGCTATATAAATTTCACCTCGGCTAAGCATTTTTCCAGTGACAGCACGCTATAAAAATACATTAAATGTTAATTATAGCATAGGTAATAAGGTATTAACATCTTCATTTACCATTTTCTTGATCCTTCTTGCAGTTGGTTTTGATTCACCGGTGTGTGGAATGGTCTGTTTCTTTCGATTTTCAGCATTCTTCTTGCAAATTTCCAAGCAACATTAACAAAATTTAGTAAAAAAATACACTATATATGACCATATGATCATGCACAGTTAAATAAGTACCATGGTCTTTGGGTTCATCCGATACTCAACAAAACTTGCCCATTGATCCCGCACAATTCCATCACCAATTGGAACATTTTCCTTCAACTGAATTTTGCTTAAACTTGGATCATAAAATTCATTCCACAACTTTTGCCTATGTGATCCCCATTTCTTTCCAATATTTTGATAAACATATCTTTTTGCAGTCGTCTTGTCTTTCACGTTAAAACATAATCGAGGCTTGGAAAATAAACATTGGTTAAGTAAATAATCCCACATACAAAGTAGACATGCAAAAAAGAAAAAGAAAATTAGCTTGCAATTAGATGGATGGGATCACATCAGTAGCACAAGTATAAGAAGTCGACTTAAAAAAAAAAATCTGCATTAAAGAGGTGTATATATAATAACTTAACACTTTCAAATTCTACACTTGCTCCCTATGTCAATCAGATAAGTTAACAATTTTTTAACCAACGATTATAAGTACTTAACAAGATAAAAATACAATAAAAGACATAACTCATACCTTGATATGGTCTTTCCAACAATCATCGAAATAAGAATTTGCCAAATCAGCCCACTTATCGAAGTTGATAGGAAATAAAGCACCGCCAACCGCTAATGTTCCACAAAAGCCTGGTAGAAGACCTTTGGCTTGTCCGATAGCAGCACCTTTATCATTGAAATCTACCATTATCCTATCACCTCTAGTAATGGCAGTGACTTCCTTCACCTTAACTTTCAGCCTTTTGCTATTTCCTTGTATTTCTTGGCAAAACATAATCCAAATGAGAGAGGCCATGGCAAAAAATGTCACAAACATAACCTGATGTTAATAATAAATTTACGAATAGAATAATTACTAGTGGCATCTACAACCTAATAACTCATACATTCGCGTTCGATGCGTTTTCTAGAAGGTAGTGCATCATTTGCTTGTTCATTTGGTGAAAGTTCATCCAATAGTTGGGGTTGGCTTGTAGTGTTTGATTGTGACAACTCATTTGCAGCTACCAGCAGCTGTGATTAGGAAAATTTGTGGTTACTGTTGTTTGTGGGATATGCACTCGAGATACAACTGTGGCATTAGCTTCTGCTGGTGCGGACTGGATTATCCAAAAAAAAAATTAATGATCACACAAATCATTACAGTGAAATGTCCTAAGCCAAGCAAATCAATTTACAAGCTAATTTGATAAATAGATAGTAAGAAGGACAATACCTGAAATGAATTAGAAGAAGGCGATGTAATATCTTTTGGAATTGGCAGTGACTTGGTAATCTTGTTTGTATTAAAGAATCTCTTGTTCTTTGGCATCTGTGTAAAAAATAGACAAAATTAGTATTAAAAAATTGAAAATATTAAGACTCTGAAGTAGTATAAAGTTAACAAAGAAAACAAATACTCTTAACACAAATAGTACAGTAGCATACTTAATCATCAGGATTTTGCTCTTCTACAGCAATTTCCTCATCTACTCCCGCTCTTGCTAATTGTAAATTTTCATAATTAATATAAAAAAATTGGTCCAATTCTAGTTGTTGAAATTGCTCATTCTCATATTCATCTATAGTAGCTTCTTCTCCCATATCATACAAACCGCATGGTTTAACATGTACTGCCATGCTCCATCCTTTTTCTGATTCATCATCAATATAAAAAACCATTTGTGCTTGTGAGGCTTCAATAAAAGGTTCATCATCTTCGCGATCACCCCGTGTGAATTAATCTTGAGAAGTTCACACAATTAAAGTTGCATGCATCCTTCTTAAATCCTCTTCCTCGAGTAGTGTCCGCCCATTGACATTTGAAAAGCACAATGGAAAACCGACCATAATATTTTTTTTTTTATGAAAACCGACCATAATAATTTAACTCAATGATATCCACTAGTTTTCCATAGTATGGAAACTCTGCTTGCCTTGCATTTCTGTCCACACTAGATGCAAAACAAGATGTATCTGAGAGTAGGTAAACACCACTGTTTTGTGTTTTTAAACCTTGATCTCGAGATATAGTCCGAAACTTGAAACTGTTAATGTTATAAGCACTAAATCTTCTTGCACTTGGCAATGGACCTCGTGCTAGCAATTGTAGATCGGTAGACATCATACACGACCTATCTGGATTGATGCTCTAAACAAAAAAATATTTATTCAGATGAAGTTAACTAAGTTGTAGCTGAAACAAGATATAACATGAAAATTAAAACTAATGCTATACTCTCACCAATTTCCGAAACCAATTAGCAAACTCTTTGTTAACTCTCTTCTCAATATCCACATTTGAAGGTCGTCGCCCTCTGGAACTCCTTCTAATGTAAGCTTGAAACTCACTGCAAGTGTTTAACAAGAATGCTCAAAGAGTTTTCCAAAATCTAAGATTTTAAATAAGTTATTGTATCTAAAATGTTGACGTACTCGATGAACGGTTGAACAGCTTCACAATTAAATAGCACATATCTATTTGCTTGAGTTTTTCCCAAAGAAGTCAATGGCAATTTACGAGCACTTCCTATAGGTTTACCTTGTGGTGGGAATAAGGAAGAATTTTCGATAGCATCAACCACATTTGGTTCATCATTTACACGGCTAAGCCTATTAAGTTTTGACTCGATACCCTCAAAGTACCCAGAATAAAGAGTTAAAGCCTCTTCAATTAAATGTCCCTTTGCTATAGAAGCTTCAAGTTCTGCCTTATTCCGACGAGGTGCTTGAAATGACCTAACAATCTAGGTTATAGTGACAACTGTTAGAATAAACATTTACTTAAAATATTACTGCAACATTAATTTAGCCAAGAAATTTACCTCTCGACAAAATACATTCACCTGTAGTGTACTGGGCCACCTTGTATCACTAAAAGAAATTATGTTGACCAAGTTTTGCATTTGGTAGTAATTGATATATATACAAAGGACTAAACTAATTTTTGGTCACCAATTTTAGTATTCGGTAGGTTATTAATTACCAGCTAGATATATTGTCAGTAATATTCTCTAGTGTAGCCGTTAATAATCCCACGTTTAAAAACAACAACTGCCAAAATATTTTACAAGCTCAACACATCGTTTAGTATTCTCCTACCCATCTTCATTTGTTACCCACGTTTTCTATCTTTCTCCAATTTCATCTTTTTATAATTCATAAATTGGCAGAGAGTACCAAATTAGACTGTGGTTTCTATGGGATCAATATCTTCTCAAAAACCGTAAGGTATTGTCTCTCACATTCCATTCATCATCAATTAGGAATAGTTCGCTTTCATATATTTATTTATGTTAAAATAGAATTGTGGTTGTAGCTTGCAATCTTTAGTAAAACTTCTTGTATTAATTTATTTTTTTATAAAATTATGGATTCAATTAAATTCAAGTAAAACAATTCCATTAAGGTGCTATAATTTGATGGCAATAAATGTAATATTTTGGACTATTTAAGAATATGGTCAATATTAAATTACTCACAACATGAAATTAATTTTAAAAAATTAACTAAATTGTGAATTATAAAAAATAATGACTAGTTTACTGGTCGTTGTAAAATTTGAATGTATTAACGTCCAAATAAATTTGGTCACTAAAATGAGCTCATTAACTACTAGAATTTTGAGTCGTAAGTAAAACTATTAATGACTACGAAATGTATTTGGTCGTTATAATATTAGCGACAAACCCAATAACGACGAAGGTGACAAAAATTTTCCTGGTCGTTGATTACATTCAGTGACCAGATGTGTCCTTTTAGTGACAAATTATCTCGTCGGTGATATCTGTTTTTCTTGTAGTGTATGGCTTCATTCACTAGATGTACAACCGAATGAACCATCACAGTCACAAAAGATGGAGGAAATATAAGCTCTAAGTGACAAACTGTAAGCACTATTCTGTCTTGTAGTTTCATCAATTCTGGAAGGCCCAATGCTTTACAGCAAATGTGTTTAAAAAAGGAAGACAACTCAATCAAGATTGCCACAACTTGGGAAGGAAGCACATTCCGAATGGCCAATGGTAGTGGGTGCTCTATTATTGTATGACAATCATGACTCTTTAGTCTGAAGATTCTTTTCTTATTCAAATCGACATAACGAGAAATATTACTACAGTATCCATCAGGAACTATGACATGCTTTAAAGTCTTGAGAAATACTTTCTTTTTAGATGCTGGAATTGTAAAGGCAGCAAGTGGGAATCGCCCATTATCATCGTGCCAAAGGTCACGCTTCACTCCTATCTTTTGAAAATCTTTTCTGGCCTTGATATGATCCTTGAACTTGTCTTTGTCATTGAGCAAAGTGAAGATAACATTGTCATGTACATTTTTTCGATGTCCATGACATCCAAATTGTGACCGAATTTATTAAATTCCCAGTATGAAAGATTAAAAAAAATGCTTTTCTTCTTCCATTATTGAGTTCCAGTTTCTTGAACCTTTAAAACTTTGGACCTTTTCCTTTTACCAGTCACAATCAAATTAGTCACATTAGGTGGCGGTTTCCCAAAAGTGATGTCAATATCCTTCACCTGCTGTAGGATGTCGGACCGAGATAACTTCCTAGGTGGATTTCTCTCTTCCACATTTCCATCAAAGCGAACTCTCATCAATCTGAACCTATGGTTTCTTGCTAAGTAACGACGGTGACCAAGGAAGCACGACTTTCCACTGTGAGAGAGTCGACAAAACACGGGACAAGCATATCGAGTCTTTGTATTCCATCCAGATAATAATTATAGTCCTGGAAAATAACTTATTATCCACATAAGTGCAGCCCGCATTGTAAATATCTCATTCTTTGACGAGTCAAATGTTTCCACACCCTCCCTCCGTAACTCAGCTAAGTCCTTAATTAATGGTTTTAGGAATACATCAATGTCATTTCCAGGCCCACGTTCGCTTGGAATAATCATTGTAAGGATGAAATTTGGTTGTTTAATACATAACCAAGGAGGAAGATTGTATTGAACTAAAACTACGGGCCAAATGCTATATTTACTACTCATGGTTCCAAAAGGAATGAAACCATTAGTAGCTACGCCTAGGCGAACATCGAGGAACTAAAGCAAATTCAGAAAAAACTGTGCCAAAACTTTTCCAAGCCTCACCATCCCTTGGATGCCTCATCAATCCATCATTATTAGGTTCTTCCTTATGCCATCTCATATGCTCTGCAGTTTTAGAGCACATGAACAGTCTTTGTAACCTTGTTTTCAATGGAAAATAACGCAAAATTTTTGCAGGTTTCTTCTTCAACTTCCTACAACCTGAACGAACACTGCCATTACCATTGTCCTAACTAGGCTTCCATATGGAAGTATTGCAGTGTTTGCATACTTCCTTATCAACGTCATCTTCCCAATATAACATGCAATCAGTTGGGCATGCATGTATCCTAACATAGCCAAGAGAAAGCTTGTTAATAGTTTTATTAGCCTCATAGAATGAATTGGGAAGTTTGGCAAAAGGGAATGCATCTTTCAACAAATCGATAATCATTGTCATGCCTTTGTTACTAGTCCCCGACAAGCACTTAATGTGAAATAACCTCAGCAAAAATTCCAACTTTGAAAACATACATCCTTCATACAATGCTTGACTTCCATCACTAAGTAAGTCAACAAAATCTTGATAATTTGAACGAGGTCCATCATTTGATGTCTCTCCTTCACTAACATGTGATGGACCTTCTTGAGTGGCTTCATGTCTTAAGTCCCCAAACGCTTCATTAACCAATAAATCAATAGGATTTTTCAAAGGCTTTTCTAATTGTGTGAGTCCTATATCTGTCATAGGGTGTAAGACATGTTTTGCACCATGAAAACTCCAAATAACATAACTCTTAGGGAACGGCTTATAAATCAAATGGTCGAATAGTATGTTTCTAGGTTGCCACTTTTTGAAAGCACAAATCGGACATGGACATTTTATTCTATCTCCAACAGCAGCATTGGTGAACGCAAAGTCAAGAAATTGTTCTAAACCGTTCCAATATTCAGGAGTGTTTCTTGGTTTTTCAATCCAAGATTTGTCCTCTTTTATATCTACAAGAAATGTTAAACAATAAAAGTTACCTACCAATCCAACTTTAATACAACCTAATTCCTCAACTAACACATATGATGACATGCTCATGTAAATATATGGCATATAGTAAATAGTAGGATGGAAGATTAAGTGCATATTGTAGTTGGTAGTGGCATCCCTTGATATGGCAAAATGATTAAATCTGACACTGCAAAAAACAATTAACATTTGCATTAAGCCAAAAGAACTAAACACCGAAAGGAAAGGTCGTGTCATTACTACAATCTACGAAGAGAAGCTACACACACAAAAGGAATTTAAATTCATATTAGCTCACTTGGAAAACTAATATTAGAATAAAATTCAGGTTTCTTATTAGTATTTGGGTGCTTACAAGAAAGAAGCAGATAACCATACCACCAGACCAAGTTGAATAGCAGAAAGATTATACTAAGTTTTGCCACTAAGCTAGGCTGAGTAATTGATAGAAGCAAAAAAGCAGAGTGTTAGTAACCCCAGTAATTATTGATGTAATCATTGCATCAAGTGAAAGCATAGGTTATCGAATGACTAAAATAAAAAAAGACTGAAACTTAATTTGAAAGAACCTTGTAATGATATGGTGGCGCTAGAAGTGGCACCAATGTCGTACGCAAAGAGTAAACCACCCAAAGCTGGAAATAGAAATCTAAAATTCACATATGAAACATCAAGCATATTAGAAGAAGAATGAAACTTGAGCATCGAAAAGAAAGATATAATGACAGTAGTAGGAGTACAGTTAAATTTAACAAAAGTGGGAATATGAGGATGGATTAATTGACACCTGTAATGAAGCATGTCTAATAGCTTCCAGTAATTCACTAACTAAATTTTAATCAAATCTAAGGCCAAAATTCTGAATCAAGGATAAAAAAATGAAGAAAGGGATTAACTCGCGGCAGAATCACAAAAGGCCAGAAAAAGGTTTCCTAATTAGATGGCAACTGTGCTTCCTCTCCAGCAGAATAGTCAACCTATACAACATTATATATTATATATCCCCAAACAAAAAGAGAAAAAGAAAATTCAAAATCAAAACAAGAAACGATAATTCTTTGAAGAAGCCAAAACGCAAATTGAAAAGTTGTGGTAAGTAAATTGAAGACTAGTTTGTTATCAGCCAAATACCCTAATGAAAGAAATAAATACATCATTAACAAATTGTGAAACCACCTAGAAAAGAAAGGGAGGAACTAATTAAATCATGCAAATGACAAAAATTGGAAAATATTCTGATTGGTTTTTAAGATAGGGAGGGGTGGGAAAGTGGTGGTCTTGAACTAGTAATGAGTTATCACTTACAGTTTATCATGTTAATTATATAATTCATATATTGATTACCTTAGTTTAATCGAATCAAAACTGATAACCTGTATATAGCATCAAAACTGATTACCCAGTTGGAGAGAGAGACGATGACGACTTCGGTAGTGTAGAGTGAAGAAGAAGAGAAAGAAGAGGTAGTGGAAGTGGGTAGAAGAGAAGAGGAAGAAAATGCAGTATTAGGGTGAACAAAAGTTAGGGATTTTCACAAGAAGGGATTTTTGTTTCAAATTAAGATTTAGGAGAAGGAACTGAGCGCAGATGTTGGGTGGGAAAAACAATAGTGACTTTATTCTTTTTGGGGAAATCTAATTCAGCGCGAGTATTGGGTGGGAAAAAGAAAAGTTATTTTTGTTGTTTTGGGGGAAATCTAATAGCGGCAATTTAGTCCGCCATGTTTATTTTTATTTGTTTTAATATATTTAATTATATGACTATAAAATATGTGTAAAATAATAGTGAGGGTCCAACCTCCAAAATATAAAATGAACCGCTACAATTCTGATGATGCACTGAGCTATGAATATGTTGAGAGGGAGAGTGATGAAATGGTGACGAAGATGGTAATAATGAGGAAGAGCGGGATGGTGATAATTATGAAGTGGTTATGAGGTTGAGTAGTTTCAAAAGGTATGATCCAATTGGAAATCCTTTGTACATGGGGGGGGGTTTGTGGGGGGTGGTGGGTGGGTAGGAGGTGGAGGATGAACGAAGCAAACTGAAGAGGTATACTATAATTCTGATGATGCACTGAGCTATGAATATGTTGAGAGGGAGAGTGATGAAATGGTGACGAAGATGGTAATAATGAGGAAGAGCGAGATGGTGATAATTATGAAGTGGTTATGAGGTTGAGTAGTTTCAAAAGGTATGATCCAATTGGAAATCCTTTGTACATCACACCGTTCAAGATTTTATTGGATTAGAAGCAGCTCAAAAATGCAGTATCTAAGCTTCCAATTATTCAGCACAGGGATCTAAGGTCTCTATTATTGAATAGTCCAGGATTCAGGGAGTATGCAAGGACTCATTAGAATATTTGGTGTTCAATTGTTGGACCTACACAGAGATGGTGTGTCAAGACTTTCGACCTTGCTCCTAGTTGTGAGGTAGCATTCTCTAACAACAAAGTGACATATAAATATTTGGCAAACCATCTAGTGAAGACCAGAGGAAGAAGCGCACAAGACTTGCAACCTGTAGATATAAGAGATGAGGGAAAAACTAATTTTGATGTGAATGTGATAAAGAATCAGTCGGCTTGGAAAAGGGGCGAAATTCTGAGAATATTTGAAGGAAATGTGATGGAAGTGTTCGCCATGCTTCAAAATTATGCAGCCACCTTAAGAAAGACAAATCCAGGCAACTCTTTTCAGGTGGAATCTTCAAATGGTGTGTTCAGAAGAATGTATTTTGCCTTTTTGCATTGAATGAGGGTTCTAAGTCATGTAGGGCTATAATTGGCTTGGATGGATGCTTTTTAAAGCGGCCAGTTAAGGGATGAATACTTACAGTAGTGGGAAGAGATGGAAACGACCAGATTTTTCCTATTGCTTGGGCGACGGTCATAAGGGAGAACATGGAGAGTTGGTGATGGTTCCTATCACGGTTGATAGATGATCTTGACATGAGAGGTCGAGATGGAGATGGATTTACTTTTGTATCTGACCAGCAAAAGGTACTATATTTCATTACCTTTCCTATTTGATTATAGCTATAATTATTAAAACTATTCCTCCATTAAATTTGCAGGGCTTAGGTATTGCAATCATCCAGTTAACTCATACTGCAGAGCATATTTGCAAAATGGAGGAGGCATAATGGAGAGGATTTGCATAGACAATTTTAGATAACATGCAAAGCTACCAATGAATATGATTACAAGTCAGAATTGGAAAAGCATTGAGACGCCCCGACCCGCATTTACCAGCCTCAGTAAACACGTGCCGGAACTGTACAACAGTAGATACAGCACGAGACACGGCCCAACGGCACAAAGATAATATCAACGAATATAACAGAGAAACCGGCTCAACGGCCCAATGTAATCAATATAAACATCAGAAACCTGGCCCTTTGGCCCAACATCAAAACACATCACCCAAACTCGGGAACCCAAATTATAGCACAGCGGAAGCAATTACAATCTCAAGACACCATATGCAAAACCTGATGCAATCTAATGGATCCGAGTCCTGCCCGAGGGATAACGCCACAGCCTGTTTGGAATGCATCATACCTGAACCACAAATAACCCAACCTACGGGATGAAAGCCCGCAGGTGAGGGGTGAGTCCAAAGTGCTCACCAACAAAGAATAAACAGAGATATGCAAGCAACCATAATACCTTCGAAGAAAATACCAACAAAAGACAACTCAAGAATCAACCCAATCATGACTCAGCCAAGACCAAAAGAATATTTAATTATTATTACCAATTTTATTTTCCGGGCCCCGTCACGGATAAGCTAGGGTCGTACAAGGTTATCAACCTGTTCTTGGTGCCAGATCAAAAAGAACCCGGGATCAACATCCTAATAAAAAATCTCAGGGATCAACATCCCAATAACAATCTTAGGGATCAACATCCCAATCAAACCGGCATCAACATGCCCATCACAAGTAACCCAGATCATGGCCACCAAAAACAGTCTCAAACCATCCGGTCGTACCTCTACTTACCACGTGACAATTAAGTCATATCCATTCCAAGGCCAAATCACGGGAATCAACATCTCAAACCCAAAACCAAAAGACACGACTCACTCATTAACTTTTCCAATTTTAATATCCGGGCCCCGTGACTGGACAAGCTAGGGTCGTACCTGGTTATTAACTAATTCCGGATGCCAGGACAAACGTAACCCGGGATCAATGTCCCAATAACATAACCAATCTGGGATCAACATCCCAATATCCAAATCAAATCGGGATCAACATCCCATAACCAAGAAACCGACCATGACACCACAAAACTAGCCTCTAACCATCTAGTCGTACCACTACTTTCCGCGTGACTATAAAATCATCATCTCAAGTCAACTTCCAATTTCTATTTACTTTTTCCCAACTATCCAGATCACAGTTTATTCCAAATACGCAATCACAACACAGTCTATCGACCACAATCGCAATATCCATAACAGTCAAACAATTATCCAACTTCATATTAACTCAAGTTATACAACAGACCAATCCATCAACAGTTTCATAACACCAATTATTCATAATCCAACATCAATCCCAACACAGTATCCAAGGAACCAATAACAGTCAACGCAGTGGTTCAATTAAGCAAATCAACATCATAACAACAACATCAACAACAACATAGCAGTCAAATAACCAACACAATTCCATATCATCAAATATCCAACAACAATATATATCAGCACACAACTTGTTCAATCAACAACAAAGCACATCCAAGTATCAAGAACACACAACAGTATTATAGGCAACAAATGAAGGGTTATCCATCCTTACCTTAGCCAATTATCAGTTATGGAATCCTCAATAGGTTCCAAAGCTGGTTCCACAGGAACTACTCGATATCAAAACCTATACAGCAAAACAACATGCTCACATAAACGCACATAATTGGTATGCTATGATGCCATAAACTGTAAATTAAACATCATCCCCCTCGGTTATACGTCTCGGTTATATTTAATAAAATTATCTTCAATCGTTTTTAAATCCTTTTTCGAAAATAATATATCGTGCGTATATCCGAATATTTCTTTGGTATTTAATACTTTAATTAAAACTCTTTCCAGAATATTTTTATGAAGAATTATCGTTACCCAAAATATGATTATCATAAAATAATTTTCTTAGGAAGATATACATTTTCAAATTATTTACTCAAAATAGTTATACTTTTCCAAAAATATATTTACTTTAACATAATTCCCTGAAAATATAATGTATGATTATACTCCCAAAATATTTACAGTATATATATCCTTTTCTAAAGTAGTCATTATATAATAATTTTCAAAAGATATAATCATATACTATATGTATATTACTTTCCAAGAAAATATTTTCCATAAAATTACTTACCATAATATAATTTTTCTAGAAAGTAATTTTATATAAATTTTTCCAGAAAACACTTCCCATAATATATATTTCTGATAATATAATTTCTTTATATCTTTTTTTTTAACGGACTGGGCTAAGCTATGCAACCCAAGTCCAAGCCCATAGCAAGGACCCAGACCAAGGCTGCAAGGCTCATGCCCAGTTCCACAGCCCAAGCAAAACAGCCCGCACGGAACCGGGTCAAACCCATCGCGAACGGGTTATCTTCAACCTCATGGGTCGCTCACCTTGGGAGATGCAGTAGCGGAAAAAAACTGGAGAGGACCAGCGGCGCGACGCGGCGTGAGGATGGGGTCACGAGGTGCGGCGTGAGACGACGACGCTGGAACAGCCGAAGGAAGGGCGCGGCGGCGTCAGCCGAAGGCAGAAGGCACGAGGAAGCTGGATCCGCGGGTTCTCTACCGGGTCAACGGCTCGTGCAGGCGCGTCCGGCGGCGGAAGAGCTCGGGGGCAGCGCCGTTCGGTCGGCGACAGTGAGGAGAAGGCCATGGTGGCGGTGGTGGCGTGCACGGCAGTGCGGAGGCGTTCCGCGTGAACAGTAACAGGAGAGGAGGAAGGTGGCAACTGTTCACCGGGTTTTTTTTTTCTTTTCTTTTTTTCTTATTTTCCTTTCTTTTTCTTTCATTTTCTTTTATTTTTCTGTTTCCATTTTTTTTTTCTTTCTTCTTCTTTTTTTTTCTTTCCTCTCTTTTTATTTTCTTTCTCCTACCTCTCTGTTTTTCCGGTTTCCTTTTTTTCTCTTTTTTTTCCTTTCCTTTTTCTCTCTTTTTTTTCGTCTTCTTTTCTCTCTGTCCTTCTTCTCTTTTCTTTTTCCTCTTCTTCCTCTGGTTTCGTTTTATACAGGTGCACAGGAGAAAGGCTACCCCGCCTGCATAATTGAGCCTTAATTATGCAGGTAAGCTGTGTACCGTCCAGACCAGAAAATAACTGATACACCTCCTTAGTTATATTTCTGGTGTGATTTTCTCAGGATTCCGGGACCCGAAAAATACCAACTTTGGGTCCGTAAAATCCACGGAAAAATCACGAGCGCGGGAAAACCCTCGGTTTTGAAAAACGATGCCCGATTTACCTTGAATTAATTACCCAAGATTAAATTCAAAGGTAAATCACCGTAAAAGACTTTTACAGTCCCGGTAAAAATCTGAATTTTTACCCCGGTTGTTACATTCTACCCATCTTAAAAAAATTTCTTCCTCGAAATTCCGTCATATCCGTGGGCCCTACCACGATAAGCTTCTGATACACTCTACCAGCTATCCGAAATCAACACGATATCCCGTTTATACCCTTACGCGTCTCTGGCTCCCTAATAAAAACCAAACCTCAAAACCTGCAAACTCACTCTCTGCCATGGATTCTTCCATAAGAACTAGGACGACTTCTGACTCAGAGGAGCTGAGCTATACCGTTGGTGTTAATCCCTTTACGGACTCCGATGAAGAACCTCCGAAGAAACGTCAAGACGAACATCATCGGTCTCAAGGAACATATGGTGGCCTCTCGAAGACGGCGAAAGAAACCTGTCGGCAAGGAGGAGCCATCCAGTCATACGGATGCTGATGAAAAGAAGGGCAAGGCAACTGCTCTCAGCAATACCCCACTACAGACCCTGACGCAACTGAACACTTCACTGAAGAAGGTCAGCTCGGCGGTGATACAGATCGAATTGGCGTGTGTGGAACTCTCCTCCCAGATAAAAAACATACAAAAACTCGTAAAAGATCTAGAGAAGCAAGTACTCCATAGAGTACTTTTCTCTATTGTAAAACGTTATGATAAATAAGTAAGCAAGCTTTTCCTTTTTAAAACAAATCTCTCTTTATAATATAAAAACTTATGTTAAATAGAAAAACAAAACATTTTAAAGCAGAAGAAAACCAATAAGAAGGAAATAAAATTAAGCATAAAGAAATTAAAACAAAACATGTTTCCATGCCCATCGCTCTAGATCAGTCGTATAGGTTCTCGAACCAGAGAAACGCAACTCGCATAACTGACGGAGAAGTCAGTTCTTCTTGTGAAAAAGACGTCCATTAACTCGCAAGGTGATGATCACGAGAACGTCCTGTGTCCCTCAAAAGAAACGATATCCACCTGTCCATAAGCCAAAAACGTCTTCCAGATATCGTATCCCTCCATGACGTCCAAACATGTGTAACCTTGTCGCACATGCACTCTACCCGAGGTGTGGTCCCTTCAATCTACCCAAAACGGTCACGGATGCATGTGATAAAAGATGCAGGAAAAATGTAAGAAAAATGTAAGATGAAAACGAGCTGAAAAAAACTCATGTTTGTAGCCCGAAAACCATCTAAAGTGACGAAGTAAAATTTCAAACCATGGCAAAATTTTCAAAAAGCGAATTCTTGAAGATCGTAAACGGTTTGGAGTTTTGTGAAAGAATCTCCTTTTCCTATCCCCGAAATATATTTTCAGTTTTTTTTCTCTCTTTTTTCTTTTTCTTCTATTTTTTTTTTAATTTTTCCTTCCCCCCCCCCCCTTTTTTTTTTTTTTTTTTTTTTTTTTTTTTTTTTTTTTTTTTTTTTTTTTTTTTTTTTTTTTTTTTTTTTTTTTTTTTTTTTTTTTTTTTTTTTTTTTTTTTTCTTTCCCCCCCCCCCTTTTTTTTTGTTTTTTGCATTTTCTTTTTTTTTCACTCTTTTTTTCCCTTTTTCTTTTTCTTTTTCTTCTTTTCTCTTTTTTTTTTTACCTTATTTCTTTTTTCTAGAACAGGTGGGGTCTATTCTTTGAAAAACAGGTAAACATTTTTCTATAAAAGGCAAAACAACGATAAGCAAAAACCACAAAGCATCTATAAGAAATCACAACGTTCAGAAAAAGTAAAACATAATGCGTCGAGACAACATGCCTGCTCCATCGTCCGTCTTCTTCGTCGAGGGTGCCTCCCTCGGAAGAAGGAATTGGTTGGCCTACAGCCTGATCAACAAACGTCCAGAGGAACTACCGAACGAGCTCAGCAGGATGCCTCGTCTGGTCTTCGTGGATGAACTCTACTCCTCTAGATTCTTAGTCACTCCCATGGAAGAGACGTTCTCCCTAGAGGACCATAGCACCCTGAGGACCTCCTTCTATGGCTCGGCCAATTTCGTCATGTTTTTCATTTCTGAAAGACTTCAGGAATTCAACCTAGAGCTCACTTGCCAATTCCTGGACCAAGGCCCCTACTACCAGCTTTCAATGACTGCCCAGAGCATGCCCAGAGTAACTCGGTTACCTCCAACTTGGCCAAAGGCCCGTCTACTGGTGTGGAACTGCAGAGGAATCGCTAGGCGTTCCCAGGAGTTTGCATGTACCTTGAGAGATCTGAAGAACCAGTACAAGCCCAACATGGTTCTGCTCATGGAGACCCAGTGGCAGCCTGAAGACAATCACGGTGTCATCCCACTTCGGTTCCCTCCAGCAAACCGGTTCAAGCTTCCTCGCCAGAACAACACGGGCGGTATGTGGTTCTCGTGGAACGATAGCATTAGGGTCAACATTACCAATGACCCTAATAGCTTCAGGGTCAACGTTGTACCAAGGAGATAGATAATTTAAATAATATTGACAATGTAATATTAATATTAGTAATATTAATAATATTTATGTTTCTGCATGTTTATGGCGTCAATTACCTCTTATGTGAATGTTCTGTGGCAAGCTGGCATCCCTCGACTGGATCCATCATGTACTAACTAAATGATATAAATGAAAAATAATAAACATATGGAGCGAGCTATGCACAGCAAATAAGCAAAACAATCACCCAAGGACCTACCGCCCGCTCCGCTACCAAAATGAGACGCCCCGACCCGTATTTACCAGCCTCAGTAAACACGTGTCGGAACTGTACAACAGTAGATACAATACGAGACACGGCCGAACGGCCCAAAGACAATATCAATGAATATAACAGAGAAACCGGCCCAATGGCCCAATGTAATCAATATAAACATCAGAAACCTGGCCCTTCGGTCCAACATCAAAACACATCACCCAAACCCGGGAACCCAAATTATAGCACAGCGGAAGCAATTATATTCTCAAGACACCATATGCAAAACCTGATGCAATCTAATGGATCCGAGTCCAGCCCGAGGGGTAATGCCACAGCTTGTTTGGAATGCATCATACCTGAACCACAAATAACCCAACCTACGGGATGAAAGCCCGCAGGTGAGGGGTGAGTCCGAAGTGCTCACCAACCAAGGATAAGCAGAGATATGCAGGCAACCATAATACTTTCGAAGAAAATACCAACAAAAGACAACTCACCAATCATGATTGAGCCAAGACCAAAGAATATTTTATTATTATTACCAATTTTATCTTCCGGGCCCATTCACGGAAAAACTAGGGTCGTACCAGGTTATCAACCTATTCTTAGTGCCAGATCAAAAAGAACCCGGGATCAACATCCCAATAAAAAATCTCTGGGATCAACATCCCAATAACAATCTCAGGGATCAACAGCCTAATCAAACCGGCATCAACATGCCCATCAGAAGTAACCCAGATCATCGCCACCACAAAACAGTCTCAAACCATCCGGTCGTACCTCTACTTACCACGTGACAATTAAGTCATATCCATTCCAAGGCCAAATCACAGGAATCAACATCCCAAACCCAAAACCAAAAGACACAACTCACTCATTAACTTTTCCAATTTTAATATCTGGGCCCGTCACTGGACAGGCTAGGGTCGTAGCTGGTTACTAACTAATTTTGGATGCCAGGCCAAATGTAACCCAGGATCAATATCCCAATAACATAACCAATCCGGGATCAACATCCCAAAATCCAAATCAAACCGGGATCAACATCCCATAACCAAGAAACCGGCCATGACACCACAGAACTAGCCTCTAACCATCTAGTCGTACCACTACTTTCCGCGTGACAATAAAATCATCATCTCAAATCAACTTCCAATTTCTATTTTCTTTTTCCCAATTATCCATATCACAGTTTATTCCAATTACCCAATCACAACACAGTCTATCGACAATAATCACAATATCCATAACAGTCAAACAATTATCCAACTTCCTATTAACTCAAGTTATACAACAGACCAATCCATCAACAGTTTCATAACACAAATTATTCACAATCAACCATCAATCACAACACAGTATTCAAGGAACCAATAACAGTCAACACAGCGGTTTAATTAAGCAAATCAATATCATAACAACAACATCAGCAATAACATAGCAGTCAAATATGCAACAAAATTCCATATCATCAAATATCCAACAACAATATATATCAGCAGACAACTTTTCAATCAACAACAAAGCACATCCAAGTATCAAGAACACACAACAGTATTGGATTAAAGCCTTTTTTCATCCTTGTATTAGACCTCAAAGTTGAAAGTCATCCCTATATTTGTGGATTTTGGCTTATTTTCATCCTTGTGTTCATCTTTTTGGCCTATTTGGAGGGAAGAAAACAAGCCAAAATCCTCGAACAGAGGGATGCAAATAGGCCAAAACTAATATAGGGATGACTTTCAACTTTATGGTCTAACACAGGGATGAAAAAAGACTTTAATCCCAACAGTATTATAGGCAACATATCAAGGGTTATCCATCCTCACCTTAGCCAATTATCAGTTATGGAATCCTCAACAGGTTCCAAAGCTGGTTTCACAGGAACTGCTCGATATCAAAACCTATACAGCAAAACAACATGCTCACATAAACGCACATAATTGGTATGCTATGTTTCCATAAACTGTAAATTAAACATCATCCCCCTCGGTTATACGTCTCGGTTATATTTTATAAAATTATCTTTAATCGTTTTTAATTTCTTTTACGAAAATAATAAATAGTGCGTACATCCGATTATTGCTTTGGTATTTAATACTTTAATTAAAACTCTTTCCAAAATATTTTTATGAAGATATTTATCGTTTCCTAAAATATGATTATCATAAAATAATTTTCCTAAAAAGATATACATTTTCAAATTATTTACTGAAAATAGTTATACTTTTCCAAAAATATAATTACTATAACATATTTTACTAAAAATATAATGTATAATTATACTCCCAAAATATTTACAGTATATATATCCTTTTCTAAAGTAGTCATTATATAGTAATTTTCAAAAGATATAATCATATACTATATGTATATTACTTTCCAGAAAATATTTTCCATAAAATTACTTACCATAATATAATATAATTTTTCTAGAAAATAATTATATATATATTTTTCCTGCAAACACTTCTCATAATATATATTTCTGATAATATAATTTCTTTATATCTTTTTTTTAACGGACTGGGCCAAGCTATGCAACCCAAGTCCAAGCCCAAAGCAAGGACCCAGACCAAGGCTGCAAGGCTCATGCCTAGTTCCACAGCCCAAGCAAAACAGCCCGCATGGAACCGGGTCAATCCCATTGCGAACGGGTTGTCTTCGACCTCACGGGTCGCTCACCTCGGGAGATGCAGTGGCGGCGACGAACGGGCGAGGACGAGCGGTGCGACGCGGCGCGAGGATGGGGTCACAAGGTGCGGCGTGAGACAGCGACACTGTAACGGCCGAAAGAAGGGCGCGGCGGCGTCGGCCGATGGCGGAAGGCACGAGGAAGCTGGATCCGCGGGTTCTCCGCCGGGTCAACGGCTCGAGCAGGGGCGTCCGGCGGCGGAAGATCTCGGGGGTAGTGCCAACAGTGAGGAGAAGGCCATGGTGGCGGCGGTGGCGTGCACGGTGGCGCGGAGGCGTTCCGCCTGAACAGTGACGGGAGAGGAGAAAGGTGGCAACTGTTCACCGGTTTTTTCTTTTCTTTTCATTTTTTTCTATTTTTCCTTTCTTTTTCTTTCATTTTCTTTTATTTTTCTGTTTCCATTTTTTTCTTTCTTCTTCTTCTTTTTTTTTTTTTTCCTCTATCTTTATCATTGACCTGCGGTTTAAGAGTATAATCTCAATGACCTGCGGTTTAAGAGTATAATCTCAATGATGGAGGAAATTTGGATACAAGTAATGGTGAGAAATGCTAAACGAAAGGAATATGCAAAGACATTCAGGGAGGGTTTTGCAATAAACATAGGGAAGATTGATGATAACATAAAGCAAGCATTGAAAATGCGGATTATGTTCAATGGTGACAAGTAATGGGAAGTTACAAATCCAGTTGGTGATAGGTATGTTGTGCAAATGGAGAATGGGCGGATTTCTTACCAGAGGCCCTGTGGGGAATCCGGACTAACGTGAACACAGCCACGGGTGCAACCCTTTTTTGTCTAGCGTATGGGACGGAGGCGGTAGTACCATTCGAGATAACCGAACCAAGTCTAAGGATCCACGCTTTTGAGGACAGAAGAAAGGATGAGCTACTTGTTAGAGTTCTAGACACCAGAGAGGAAACCAAGGAAGAAGCTGAAATGAGGGCATTGGCCTACCAGCGAAGAATGCAACCTGGAGATTTAGTCTTGCAGAAACTGGAGGCAACGGGTTCCACGGGAAGCAAGCTGAGCCCAAATTGGGAAGGACCCCACAAAGTGGAGAAAGAGTAGTGCCAAGGTTCCTACTTGCAAAATCCAAGTACCATGCATTTGCTCCCCCACACCTGGAACATGGACAACCTGAAAAAATTCTATCAGTCAGCTAATGGAGGTACTTTGAGTATGTCTTGTCTTGACGCATGTCTTCTTAAATTTCTTCTCTAGTTTGTTTTTCAATTTTTTGCCAATAAGGACTCAAGAAAGTCCCTATATCAAATCCAATAATGAACTTTGTCTTTTTCCCCTACTGATGAGTACATAGACACTTTGTTGCACATTATCTCTACTTTACGTCAATGGAAAAATTCTAAGCGCAAGAATAAACACAAAAAGGTCATCAGGACCTCAGATCTGCATGAAGACATTAAGCTCCCATAAAGATCTCGAGTCCGTAGGGCCATAAAAACGGAGGTCTTAAGCAAAAAGAAGGACCTTGAGATGCGACAAAAACCTCGAGTCCGCAAGGCCATAGAAAAGAGGTCCTAAACAAGAAGAGGGACCTTGAGTTATTACGAAATCTTAAACCACGAAATCGTAAAGGACGAGATCCTAGACCAGAAGAAGGACCTATAAGGCTCTCTGGTAAAGTGCCTACGAGCACGATCCTTTAGAGGTATAACCCCATTAAAAGGTACCACTGCTAAAAATTTTGATTAGCACTGTTATAACGTTGTGTTCAAAAGCCTGGCATGGGCGCTCAAAAGACATACAATATGCATATGAAGAGGATCTGAAAGATCCCTCAATAAAAATTAAAGCCAACATGAAATAAGAAAGACATGAAAGAAAATTCCAAAACAACCAATAAATAAGGAGCAATAGTTTTGAATATCCAAAAGCAAAAGAGGACTTCAAGTTCCATAAATAAAGGAAAGCAGCAAATTCCCAAAAACAAGAATAAGAGGTTCTAGGAGCAACATCATAGTATCCAAAAAAGGAAAATAAAAACAGGAAACCGAGTTTCTATGAAGGTTCATGAGTAGGCTCAATCATTCCTTTTTTTTTTGACGCATCACCCTCTAAAGTTGCCATCTCCTCTTCGACCAGCTCCCGGGCACGCTGAGCTTCAACTGCTTCACCTTGCTTCACCTTGGGCTGCTGCCACCTTCTCCTTGGAACTTGCCAAGGCACCTTGTAGAGTGGTTATTTGCTCCTTAAGAGAAGAAACCTCTTCCTGAAGTAGGGCAAGAGCATTAGATGCTTCTTTCTCGTTTGTAAGGGAATCTAGTTCCATAGGAGGTCATCCTTCTCCCTTCTTAGGACCTCCACAAGAGCTAAAGCAGCGAATAGCTCCCCTTGTAGGCGAGTATTTTCTTTGAGCAGGTCCCCGTTTGCTTGAGTTCCTTCAGCCTCAGATAGAGCTTCAGTAGACACTTCTTTCTCCTTGGTAATGGAACCTAGTTGGCATAGGAGGTCATCCTTCTCCCTTCGCAGGACCTGCACAGGAGCTAAAGCAGCGGATAGCACCCTTTGTAGGTGAGTATTTTCTTTGAGTAGGTCCTCATTTGCCTGAGCTCCTTTAGCATCAACAAACTCTAAAGTGCTCGCAGCCACAGCCGTGACCTATAAAAAAGGAGAGTAAATGAGGTAAGTACATGGCATTATAACTAAAGGAGCACTGATATCTACATACATGTATTAAAAAAAAGGACAAGAAATAGATAGGGAAAGAAGAAAGGACCTGTCTAGCAAGTTTCAAAACATAGCTCAAAGCCTGCCGCTTTGAATGGATGGAGGATGGAAGAGCAAGGCAAGACGACAATCTACAAACAAATCCCCTCACGATCTGCTCGTCAAAGGGAGTTTGAAGCCCCTCTTTGGAAGATATCCCGTCCTCCATAAGAGTGCCTTTCCTCTTCCTATCAATCTTCGGTAGTCCTAAAACAAGCCCTCTTATGATCTGCCCATCGGAAGAAGTCTGAAGCCCCTCCCCAGAGGAGGTCCTGTCCTCAATAAAACTAGCTTTCCTCTTCCTACTCGGGCAAAAGGGACCTCCCTTGTTGCAAAGTCCGCAAAGCCATTGGGTGATGGCATCTTCTCCTATGAAAAGTCCAGTAGCTCGACCTCCTTCGACCCTCCATTTTTTATGCTTCACTGGCAGGAATATCCTTCGATGGCAAGCTAGAGGAGCCACCAATAATCTCTTCCGACCCCTCAATTTCGATCCCTAATAATCAGTTGCGTCTTTTGAGGAAAAATCGAGGAGGGCACCAGGATCTGAACCTTCTCCAAGGTCCTTCGCATACAACACTTTAAAAAATGCCTCAAAGGTGAAGTCCATATCTATGGAAAAGGAGAAAAGAAAAGGAACTTAAAACTCAGAAGGAATGTAAGCAAATACTAAAAAAAAAACAACAACAAAACAGAGAGAGAAGAGGGTTAGGGTAAGAAAAACCCACAAGGTGCTTCCCCGCTGTTGAAATGAAGGAAAGCATCTCTAAAGATTCCTGCATAACATGGTCCTTGACCTTCTACATCCTGGCACGAAGAATGATTTGGTAGATGGACATGTCTGGATCTCTCAACTCAGGTTTGGTATTGAACCAACTCTCTTGAGGCTCTAGGAAGCTCGTGCTAAAGCCTAAGTCTCCATCTACTCCCCTCACAAAGAGAAAATCCTCTTTATAGATAGGAGTAGAATTAGGAAATCTGTAAAAAAAGTCTAACATTCCCCTTGTGGCGAAGATGATAGATCCCCAAAACTTGCACAACTTAAGTAGACAACGAAGCACAGGAATTCGTGCAATAACATTCAGCTTCCAGGAAAGGCATTTGAAGCATTTCAAAAATAGCCAGCCATTCGGGTTTAGCTGGGCTAGGCACAAGCCAACAACACGATGAAAGTAGCAAAAAAACGGGTGCAATGGGAAATGCAACCCGTGTTCTATAGCCCAGGTATATACGGCAAATTCATCTGGCGACTCCGAAGACAGGCTCTCGTTCTCTAAGGGGACCCTATAGGCATGCCTCTCAGTGTCCAAATTATACCTCTCCATCAAGCAATTAAGTCTTTCTTGACTATTCTTTACATTAAGAAACCTAGGGGGGTTAGGACATTCGGAACATGGTTGATAGGTGGAGGTTCGTCTCCCTTATGAAGCTCGTAGATCTCACTCCCATCCTCTAGGACATCCATACAACGATAAATAGAGCTCCTAAGACTGCTGATTTTTCCTCCTCTCGTCCTTATCTTCCTCCTTAAGACAAAAAAATCGTAGCTCATAGTATCAGGTCACTTAGAGATCACATGATAAACTAATAGCCACCTGCAAGTATGCAGAGTGTTTTAGCGACAAGGTCGTCTCAGTGGGATCTTTGCTAAGTACTATTAACAGTGTGATTTATGATTATCTAGAAATTAAGTTGCGAAAAGGAGTCGATTGATGTAGATTAAAAAGGAAAAGAGTGAGAAGAAAATAAAAGTAAATGACAATAAGAGAATAATAAACAACTAGGACTTCGGGAAATTCCTTGCTAAAATTTCGATGCAATTAAGCTCCGTATAAGCAAACTATGTTCAGTCACCATATGGCCAGCCTATGTAAAATCTGTGCATTAAATCTAAAAATAAACTCCTTTAAAAGAACCGATAAATCTAAATTAGACCGATAGCCTACTCTCGTAGCGCCGTAAAATCCCTTCCTAATTTATTTCCACTATCCATTTGCCAGTGTTAAAATAAACTAAGAACATTAGCAATTTTTCTACTTAATATCCAATAAAAGGTCCACCTCCCTCGAGGTCGGCTTTTAAAGCCTAGTTTATGTTTTTCTATAGGCAAATGACGTTGTCACTTAACATTTCCCTATTATGAATTTATGCTAATTTGTGATCAGGCAAATGACATAGTGAAGATTCACAAACAGAGTAAAAGGAGAATAATTTCATAAAATAATACTTTATTAAGTAAGCATGAAAATAATTGACAAGTTTAACCCCTCAACCTAGATTGCAAAATTAGCAAAACATAGTTTTAATGGAAATAACAACAATAAAAGAAAACATCATACTAAGAGCAAGGGATAAAGTGATGAACTACCAGTAAGTGGAAAAACCTTGAACCAAATGATGCACTCCTTCCACTCCAAAAACTATAACTAGAATTTCGCTAAGTGTTTATAAGAAAACAAAAGCTAGAATGTAAACTAGAGCTAAATGCCAAATGAAGCTTGACTTCGGGATGAGTTGAGATGCCCATTGTCTTCTTGTGAGTGCCTTTATATCGTGGAGGAGGAGAATTTGTGGCTGGAAGTGCCATCACATGGCGCCAAAAATTGACCATATGTGGCCACTTCCCATGGTGCCAAAAATAGGATGAGACCACTTCATGCGCCAAAATTGGAAGCCACCTTCCCATGATTGTTGCATGCAATGTGAAAGTTGGTTTCCTATCTTCATACAAGTGGAGTCACATGTGCAAAGACCAAGTCTTGGATGATCTAAGCAAAGTCAAGTGGAGCATGGATGATTTGCTCACGTGAATGACTCCCCCCTCCTTCATTGGACTTCTCTTCTTCTTTCTATTATTCTATTTGTCACCTTTCATACTCCCACATGTATGTAAAAATAAATCCACACCTCCTGCTCTTGTCCTCATGTTTTGCAACAAGGGACGAGAGGTCACGTGGACCATTTCTTCTTCCCAAATATGTGCATGCATGGATACAAAATAAATGGAGAGGGGTACACTTGTGTAACTACCCAAACCATCTCTAAATATAGCATGTCGATCACTAGAATAATTAAAATAAAATTAGGATTATTCTTGGAAATTCTGGGCAAAAACCAACGCTGAAAATTTTGGGCTTGACACGTGGCCATGGGCTGCCTGACGGGCTGCTTGTACGAAAACTGCATAATTGGCCCAATATTCATCTTTTAGTCCTTATATAGTACAAAGACACTAGGACACTAGGTTAAAGGGGTTATCAATATAAAAAAAGGAAAATGCAAGAAAACAAATAAAATAAAGTAAAATTTTTTTTTTTGATGCTAATCAAATAGATTTATTAATTCAATTAGAATTTACAAAGAATATGCGACCCAGGCTATAGACCTGAAGGTACCCGCTGATTAACAACACCTACAAGTAGCAACACCCACTACCCTGAGTACGCTATTGTTACAGTTTTGCCAGAACACCAGCTCCTAAAAGGTTCAGAGGAAGACAACACCATTCCCACACTGTACGAGAACTGCGGGTGTAAAACCTTGAACCACCCTAAGGCCCTAACAAGAACAATGTCCAGGAGCATATCCATCTGGAGTGGCTTGTGATTAAATACCAAAGCATTTCGTGCAAGCCAAATGGACCACAACATGGCAAGCCCCAAAGTCATCCATGCTTGCTCCGCATGTCGGATGCCAGCGAGCCCCAACCAATGAAGAGGCCAACACTCCAAACTACCAGGCGACACCCAACAAACTCCCCACCATCTACATAGTCGTTGCCACAGCGGCACAACACAAGGACAAATAAGGAACAAATGAGCAACATCTTCCGCTTGTGCCCCGCAAAAAGGACATAGCGACTCCGTCACCTGAATAACACCCCGCCTAGAAAGAGTATCCCGTGTTGCAACACCCCCACTCAGCAGCAACCATAGGAAACATTCCACCTTAACAGGGACTAAACTCAACCAAGGTAAGGGCCCAGGGAGAACCTGTACTGTGGAGGACAACAAGAAATAGTCGGACCTCACCAAAAACTGCCCATGACTAGTCTGTTCCCATTGCCAATTGTCCACGCGAGCCGGAACAAAAACCACGGCCTCCAACTCCTCCAAAATCTGTCTACAAATCTCCTCCTCCCACCCATACAATGACCGAACCCAGCCCGTCGGTGCAGATGGAAGCAAATAACCAGCAAGCTTAACTTCTGACACCGAGGCATGCGGAAAGGTATACACATGAAAAAGCTGAGGGAAACAAGCCTCCAAACAGCCGAGCGATGACCAAGAATCAGTCCAAAAACTAACACGATCACCCCGACCCATCTGCAATGTCAACCTAGACTTCAATGAATCATTGCCCTGGCCTGTGGTTCCACCAGACCAAACAATATGACGCCATATGGGAGATACCTTAGATAAATTGAACAACGGTGACATAGCATGCGTTTGTAGACCACATTTCGTATAGATGAGCTGCTGCCACAAATGTCCTTCTTCTACATTATACCGCCAGAACCATTTGAAAAGCAGACACCTATTTTTGAGCATCAAATTCTCAACCCCTAAACCTCCACGATGCTTTGGCATAGTCACCTTATCCCATGCAACAAGGCTGATCTTCTTGCGTTGGACAGTCCTCCCCATAAGAACTCTCGCTGAATCCGGACCAACTTCTTTTGGACAGCCACCGGTAACTTAAACATTGATAGAAAATAGAGTGGTAAAGAAGATAAAAGTGCCTTAGTGAGAACCAACCTGCCAGCAAAGGACAAGAATCGGCCCTTCCAAGAACGCAACTTGGAACGAAATTTTTGAATCACTGGCTCTCAATACTTGGCCTTCCTCATGCAGGCCCCCAAAGGTAACCCTAGATACACAAAGGGAAATGTTTCTGGCTTACAAAAGAGTCTTCCAGCCCATGAAACAACCTCCCTCCCATCCATACAAACCCCGACTAAGCCACTCTTATGAAAATTGATGCTCAAGCCGGATAGCTTCTCAAAGCACCGAAGCAGTAGTTTTAAGGTAGGGAGTTGGTCAGGCTTGGAAAATAATAAGGTATCGTCAACAAACTGCAGAACAGAGATAGAAATACCATGCACCACTATGGGGTCAAGCAAATCACGCTGACAAGCTCTACTCACCAATGAATGGAGGCCCTCAGCAGCCAATAAGAAAAGAAAAGGGGATAGCGGATCACCTTGCTTTAGCCCTTTGTGTACCCCAAACTCCGGACTAGGAGACCCATTGATAAGCACAGCTAAGGACAAAGAATGCAAGCACCCCAGAATCCAAGACAACCACTTATCACCAAACCTCATCCTATGCATCACTTGCAAGAGATACTGTAACGCCCCGGTTTTTTTCATAATTTGATTTTTCGGAATTTTCGAAATTTTTATTCTAATTTTACCCTTGAGGAATTTCTGAATTTTTGGACTAGGAAATAAATTATTATACCTTGGTTATATTGGTATTAAGTCGTTAGTATTGCGGGTACGGCCTTCGTTGGAGTTAAATCGGGCTTTTAGAGTCGGAACACAAAGTTTGGTGTAGTTTTAACCAAAACTACGTCGTTTTGGGAGCAGGGGAGCTTTAAACTCAGGGAAGGCTCGTGCGTTGACCAGCTCGTGTGTCCTTGTTGACCTGTGGAGGTGGATGGTCCAAACGACGCCGTTTCTAGGGTCATCCGAACCCTAGGTATAAAAGCTTCTTTTTCCTCTCCCTCTCTCATTCTTTTTCCGTTCTCTATTTTTTTTTTCCGCCGCCGCAACCCCTAAGCCGTGTTGCCTTTCCTCTCTTCTTCTTCCTTCTCTCCCTCTCTCCCTCATCTCCCTTCCTTTCAAATCGCCGCCGCCACCATCGCAGGTTGCAGAGGAGGTCGAGGCGAGGGCGGTCTTGTGCGAGCTCGACGAGGCCACCTGCGTGTGGAGTCCTCGTCTTCTTCGTGAGACGCGCTGGTGGTTATGTCTCCGAGTGGTGCCGTGGCGAGCCCGAGGCCAGACCGGTGCCGGCAGCGAGGGGTTGATTCCGATAAGGGCCAACAGTTGCCTTCCCCTCAAATTAATTCGTTTTTGTTTTGTTTTTGGTGGTGGTGACGAATCGGGGTAGTTTTGATGGTTGATTTTCTTTGTTCCTCTTTGTGTTGGTTTCGGGTTCGACTGTGTTATGTTGGCTGTTGATGGTGGTTTTCGCGTGGTGTCCCTGTGTGCGTGCGTCGATGGTTGTCGCCGACGTGCTGTGGTTGTGATGGTTCTGGCGGTTGCTTGCGTGTGTGAGTGTAGTGCTGGGCGTGTGACGGGCAGTGTAGGTGCTCGGGTGTGTGGGTGTGATCCGACGGCAGAGGAGTTGAGTTTCGGTTCCGGCGAAAAGCTTCCGGGTAAGGACTCTCTCTCCCATCCGTTTCTTTTCAATTCTGAATTCAAAGGACCCGTGTAGAGTTCTGTTTGATGTTGTGGTGTTGTTGAGTTGATTGGTTGAAAGTTGGTTTCGTTCATGGCAGCTTTGGGTGTTTTCCGGCGGGATCACCGGAATTCGCGCGAAGGCTCGGGAATTTTCCGGCGAGGCTCGGGAATATTCCAGCGAAGGCTCGGGTCTTGATTTTCAGCATTTTTACGGTATACTGGATGTACAATTTGTATTCATTCATGGCATGTACTATAATTCAGAATTGGGTTATGTACTTAATTGTGTTTAGTGGAAACCGAGAGTGTGAGTAGTATGAGGCCGGTAATTACCGACACGGGTAGAACCTTAGGCCGGGAATCTTTGGGATCGGATTAACCTTGGACTTAAGTAACGGGTTTTGAGCCCAATCCTCTAAATGGTTAAATAAGGATTTAAGGAAGTGGGTTTTAGGCCCGGAAATCGAGATTTGGACTTAGATTGGGCTTTAGGCTGGAAACTCGTAAAGGACCTGATGGGTGGGCCATAGGCTCGGGAACTACTTATTGGACTTAGTTGGGCATAAGCCGGTGAACCTTAGGTCCCGATACTCGGAGTTTTGGTGAGAGAACATTATGTCGGGTTTAGACCCGGGAATTTCATAAATGACCAACCAGGGACGGGTTTAACTTAGTTAAGCATTATAGTTACATGCATACACGTTTTTATTGTCATTGTTTGTAATTTGTTGTGTGTGCCGGTATTCAGGCACGGGTAACACCTCAGGAGCTGGAGGATCTGTTTTGGGAAAAGCTCCACAGGACAATCGTCGTTGAGGTGACTTTATACGTCTTTTTTATGATTGTATGCATGAGCTCGTTGGTTTGGTTTGTTTGAGTTGCATGCTTGTTTGCTAACATGCTGTAATCTGTATTGTGTGCCTAAGTGTACTATTTGCTTATGAGCTGGATGTTCGGATTTGTTATGGATTATAACATGTGGTGTGATTCTAGGTGTTTGGTGTGATGTATTGTGGGTCGGAGACCCGGTTATCTGAATGAGTTGTTTTATCAACCAACCCTGTTAAATCATAATCTCTTGGCACACATAAACTCTTAACTTGTGAATTAAGATAAAGTACAGTAGAAGTTAGGCTACTGTGTACAGATGACCGGTTGTTTCGAGCGGGAAGTGATGCCCCTCGGGTTTGCTTGCGGTATAGCAAGTGTTATGCGGATTTGCATATGGGTCTGTAATGACCGGTTCTACCTCCCTCCTTCTACCTCCCCCTTTCTACCTCTCTCTTTCTCTCTGTCTCTCTTTCTCTCTATGGATATGTTGGGCTTCGTGTCTGGGTGTATTTGGGCTTATGCCTGGTTGTCTCATGAGACGGGACCGAGCTCGACGCACACAGTAGGGGGCCCTGAATAATAAATCATAATAAGAAAACTTAACACACAACAGATGGAGAATAATGAATTGTCTGCTTGATTGGCTTGGCATGTTAGTACTGGTTGTTGTATGTTGCTTACTTGTCCTGTTTCTCTTCTTTCCTTTCGGACTTGATCTGCACACTCTCATAATTAGACTTATATTGCTCACTGAGTAGGCGACTCACATAATCGCCAACGTTGTTTTTCAGACTTTAGATAGCGTGCAGTCACTTTCCATCCTTCTAGAGTACGGACGTGGTTATCTCAGCAGGTAGCTGTGCTTGATCTCCCGGTTGGATCCATAGAGTCGGCATGCATGTTGTTTTGTTTCTCTTATTTTTACTCCGTTTGTTTCTTCCGCTGCATTGAATTTTTATTGAGAGGTCACTATTGATTTTGGATTACATTATCGGCGGGTTGCCGGGTTTATGAATTGATGATGTTTCGGCAGGATGCCAGGTTGTCTTGTGGCTTGTTAAGCCGGATTGTTTTGTTCTTTATGACATCTCGTTTTTATTAAGAATTTTGGATATTGTTGATATTGGATTTCATGTCCCGGGTTTCAGGGGTATTTTGGTAATTTTTCTTATTTAAGTATTTTATTTGTAAAATTGGGACACGGGTGTTTCAGCTTGGTAGCGGAGCAGGCTTCAGATGCTTGGTTTTAAAAAGTGTCTTAAACTTTGATTTCAAAGTGTTTTCTGTGTTTAAGCCTGTTTCCGGATTTATGACTTAAAAGTGTTTTTTGACTCATTTGCATTCATATAGGCGTCGATATGGATCACGAGGGACAACACAATGCTGAGGATGACGCCGCTACTCATGTCTCCGACAATGTGTCGGTGATGCAGGTTCCCGTTGGTCAGGGGAACAATAATGCAGCAGAGAATAATGCTGCAGGTGGTGGAGGACAGAATGTTGTACCACTTGTTGTGAACCCAGCGTTCCAGCAGTATCAGGCTTTTCTGCAGTGGCAGCAGTTCCAGCAGTTTCAGCAGCAGCAGCAGGGTGGCCAGCCGGTAGCACCTGCTGCAGCAGATGGTATGGAGAGCGGATACAAACATATGGATAAGTCTGCTGTGAAGGAATTCTCAGGTGAAGAGGGCAAGGTCAAGGAGTTTGATGATTGGTTTCGCCAGGTGGAGAATGTTCTGGAGAAGTTCACCTGTGCACCTGAGCAGAGGGCTCGATTAGCTGCACACAAGTTCACAGGGTATGCATTGTCATGGTGGCAGGATCTTGTGGCCAATCTACCGAAGCCTGTGGAGATGCCTTGGGAGGATTTCAAGGAGAGATTCTACAAGGAGTTTCTTACTGTTGGTTT